>JAODAL010021292.1:0-67420 GCA_025379985.1 Phyllomedusa bahiana | reverse complement strand
GACAGAGACCGGGAGGAGGATCTCCTCCTCGTCTCCCTTATTATTGCGCCCCGTCGTAACGAAAATTTAAGGGGGTTAACCCGCCCCCCCCCCCCCCCCCCCGGAGCGATCCAGGGGGGTCCGACGCTGCGGGATGTCAGCTGAATTACAGTGACACCCCGCGCCGATCGCGCAATCTGTTTAGAGTTCGCGCACCCTCAGGACGTTCCATACGTCCGGGTGCGGAACCCCAAAACGCCGGGATATGGATAGTCAAAGGTCGTTGGGGGTTAATTGGTGCGGGATCAACACAACTTTTCTACAAATCCTTGTTAAAACAAGGGTCTCTTGCACCAAGTAAACTTGTGCACCCTTTGTACGTGAAGCAAAGGTAACGGCAATTGTTATATGGAAGTACAATTGGGCCCCACAAGTGATAGTAAACCCTGGCCCACTTTTTTATTTTCCCGCTGTTCAAACTTTAGCCTATTTTTTTAAGCGGGAAAAAGTTGAAAAGTTTAGGTGAAATTTCGGGGTTTCCCCCATGCAACCAAATACAGCCCCTCTTTTATTTTTTCAGAGCACTAAAATAATAAAGGGGCGCTCTGGTTGGTTTTTGGGAACAAAGAAAATTCCCCGGGGACGTTTTCATAATGGGGCCCCAAATCAAAAAAATTTTTGTTCATTTTAACATCTTTAATTTTGTCGGGCTACTAGACCAACTACAAGGGAAAATTTTTTTTATCCAAAATTTTTTGGTGCAGTTTTGGTGCAGTTTTTTTTAGAACGTGTTATGGGGCCCATAAACCACAATCCATTTTTATTGAAGCCCCGTGGTGAAGGGGCATATTTTAAAAAACATTTTTCCAAAATGAATTTAAACCCCTGTTACAATTTTTTACTGCCAAGGTTTGGATGCGGGCATATTGGTTTCTCAGTGAGCCCTGACTTCAAATTTACCCCCTTTTTCATGGGGTTTAAATGGGGTTTTCTGGGTTTTTTAAATGTCTACTCAATTTTTCTTTTTACTGTTTTAATACCAAAACCCCAAACAAAATTATTTTTAGATATTTACATTTGATCATGTTTTTCCCAAATAGGCAAAAAAAAAAAACAAAATAAAAAAAATTATCATATTTATCAGTGAAAATATATGTACCCCTGCACTGGCCCCCTTAAAAACATGGTACAAAAACATGGAGATTGCACAAACAATTATTCTATATAAAAAAAATCCCGGCACCCTACCAACTAAAAATATTGGAGGGATTGTCTGACTTGGCAATAGAAGCAGGCAAGTGTATTTCTTACTGTTACCCAAAGTTATGCAACAAATAGCGCATTTTTCTTTTTTCCCAAAAGCTAAAAAGGGAAATTTGAAAATTAATGTAATGATTTTAAGCCCGTTAATTTTTTTTTTTAGAGACCTTTTAGAGAGGAAAGAGTAATCTTTTCCCTATTTTCTCTCATCAAAACGTTTACAAGGAGGCAGTTTCATGCTAAGTAAAAGTCTGGGCAGCTAGAATGTGCAATACTTGCAACCGCAAAGCAACCTTGGCTGCAAAGCCTGGAAGGAGGTTGCTTGTCTGATAGCTTTCTTCCGTCTAGTGCACCATCTAAAGATAGACTTGTGGTTACCATGACCTCTATGTAGATGTTCTGTAAAAAGGGGAAGCAGATTTCCCGTAACTGGGGGGATGGGGGGAAAGGGGAAAACCTTTTACGGGGTGGAAATACATCACTACAGTTATTGTGCCCTTTTAAATTTAGAAAATTTCCCTTCCCTAAAAATTACAAAGAAAATACTGCTGCTTAAAATACATGGCAAGGGGGGTTAAAATGGAGGTGAAAAAAACAAAATTTACATAATGAGATTTTTGGACAGGCATTTTAAACCTACCCTGTTTCAGGAAAACTATCCTGAATCTCTTTTTTTCCATGGTTTTTTTTATGCGTGACAAAAGCAAATTTGAGTCATCACTACTAAATACTCAGCAACTAAGGAGAAAATAATATATTTATCCACTTGTCACTTATAGTGTTTATTTAATTGGATTTTTAAAGGAAAGGAATACATGGGGGAAACTTTCCCAACCAATAGTCCCAACTCCAATGGATCTGCCAATGGCTGAAACAAAATGAAGCTCAGCTCTTTGAGGGGACTCACGTTTGGGGGGTCAAAAAACAGAACACACCCACATCATATATTTCTACTCTAACATAAAAAAGAATTTCATCCTATGTTTTTGTACTTATTCTTGTGTTATTTTTTTTGGGCCCCAAAGGTTTGGGCACAAAAGACACAAAATGAAATTTTTTTCTGACATGAAATCAGAAAAAACCCTTTACCTTTTTTAAAGTTAAATTAGGTTTAAACCAAAAATGTTTTATTTTTTCCCAAATGCCCAGAATAATGAGAAAAATTTTTTTAAGCTATTTTATTACTTTCTGCAAAGTAAAAATTTTTTAAACATACACGGGGAAATACTATGCCTTTAAAAAAATTTTGGGACACCCCAAAAGAATTTTTTCATGTCTTGGAACCCCGTTTTTATTGGCAACACCCTGGGGTTAGAGACAAAAAACCCTTTGGGTGTAATTTAATTCCACCAAAAACCATACTGCCTTTGTAAAACATTAGGGGAAAAAGTCAAAAAGAAATCAGCCAAATTATCGGGAAAAGGATTCTGGACTTGCACAAGTTTTGGATCATGGGTGAGTGCAATTTCCAGAACTGAAGGTGCCTCGGGTTTATTTTGTACAAACTATTATTTCGCAAGTACAAAAAAAATGAAATATCCCCCTTTAAAACTGCCGGAAAAAGGGGATGGGTTGTGTGTCCCCAAAGATAAAAGTGCTTTGGTCCAACTATGCATATAACTCAAAAAACAAAAGCAAAAAACCTTTGGGGAAAATGGCCCGGGAAAGCTGGTAGGATTGTTCCCTTAAACCACATTGGGAAAGAATACTGTATCAAAAAGGGGTTTAAAAGGGGGATTTTCCAAAAAGAAACCATTTCCTTTTCCCAAAAAAAACATACAAAAGCCAACTAAAAGTTTGAAAATGCTCGCAGGAAAAAAGACCTACATTTTCGGAAATCAAGTCCTGTTGTCCCGACAAAAAAGTAAATTTAACTGGGTTTTTTTAAACTGACCATTGTTACTTTGGAGAAAAAGGGGGAAGCTTGGAAGCCTAAGAACTCCAAACCCCAAATGTGAAAAATTTTTTTTCAACAAATTTTGGGGTATTTTTTTTGGATTGGTTTCCTTTGTGCGGATTTCTACTCTTCTAAAAATTTTAACCTTTGCCCTGGCTTGGACGGGCTTTCCCTGCAAGATTCTTTTAAGGACGACTTGGGTATAAATTTTGTTCTATCTGGAAATATGGGGGTGGCATCAAAGTTGTGGGGGTTTCCCTTTTCTGGGAGGAGGGACTGGGCACTTTACAAAATAGATGGCATGAGGGAAAAAAATTATTGGAAAAAAAAAACTGAACAACATTTTTCAAGACATCAGCCAGAAAAAAAAACCCTTTGGGGGGGGAAAAGGGTCTGCCAAATGGACAGTTACTCGAAGCCTACCCCAAACTTGTTACAAAGGGGCTTACGGATAACCAAGCAATGTTTTGGAGTGCCCATCACAAAGCCCTGATCTAAACAATTAAAATTTATGGGCAAAGCTAAAAAGGGCAGGTGCAGAAAGGAAACCTACAAACATGGCTCATTTACACTAGTTCTGTCGGGGGAAAATGGGCCAAAATTTTACCAAACTATTATGAGAAGCTTTGGGGAAAAAACCAAAAGTTTGCCCCCAAGTCATACATTTTTAAAGGGGCAATGCAAAAAAATCAAACAATGAAATTATGTAAATTTTTGACTTTTCAAAAAAAATAAAAATGCTTTAACATTTTTTCTCCTTTCATTTTTTCGGGCATTTGGGCAAATAAAAAAAATTTTTGGTTCCAAATTTGACCAAAAAAGGGGTAATTTTTTGATTTCATGTAAATAGTGAGAAAAACATGCTTTTGTGATTTTTTTATATGAATTTAATCTTCTGGTTTAACTCTATATCTAAAAATAGGGACCCGACCCCTTGTTTGTCTGATCTTTGGCTGCATAAATGGGAGATGTCCACTCAGTTAAATCTCTTTTTTCCCGGCCCCAAAACCAGAGTAATTCCTCTGTTAACAACAATCCAAAGAAATCAAATTAAAGTCTTTTTGCTGCGGGGTAGCACAATTTTTTTGATTAACCTGGCCCCCCTTCTGATATTAAAGTCTGACATATGACTCCCGATTTACAAGAACCTGCAGCCCCTCCCTTCTTCTCTAAGCTGATTGGCTGGCTTTTTCCACTCTGTGGTGATTAAAGGATCCCTGCTTTTAGTAAGGTGCTTAGTCAACTTAACTCTTTATCTACCATTACATATTGTAGGGATTAGCTCAAACGATAGCAGTCTTATGACTTGAATCACTGCAAGCTTTATTGGTGCGATCCACAAAAACAGCAAAATAAATAGAGATGGGCGAATTTTTCAAAAATCGGTTCGGTCACTTCGCAGACCTTTCCGACAAAAATTACTTCGCCCAAATTTACTTCGGCACGAACGCTTTAAAAAAAAAAGGGCTATTCCGGGCTGCACAGAGCGCAGGGGCTGAGAATTTTTGGCCATGTTTAAATATGCGGGGGGGAGCTTGGTTTTTTGGTCTTCATCAAGTTTTTTTTTAGTATGACACGCGTTGGGGGCCGCCGCTCTTAAATTTGCTTCAAAAAAATTTTCCCTGGGCCCTTAAAGAGGCAAAACTGCCCAAAAAAAACTCAAGCTGGAAAATGTAGCCTGATAAAGTCATGGCAGCGAAAGGGGGAAAAAAAAAAGCTGAGAGCAGGGGGGGGGAAAATTAGTGAAGATGTGGGGTGACGGGGGCAGCCACAGCACATGGGTCAACATGGCCAATGACATTCTGGGGGTGGCAAAAAAAAGGGCTAGGCCCCAGAGTGGCACAATACAAAATGTGGAGGGCACGGCAGCAGCCATAGCACAGCTGAGGGCAGGCATGGCAAATGACATGCTGGAAAGGCAAAACGGAGTGGCCACAGAGTGGCACAATCAGGAGTGGAGGTTTACGGCGGGGAGCGCATGAGGTCAGGCGGGCACAATGACATTCTGGAGGGGGCAAAACTAGTAGGCCACGATGGCACAATGACACAGTGTGGAGGTCAACGCACAGAGCATGAGGTCAGGCAGTGGGACAATGACATCTGGAGGTGGCAAAAAAAGTAGTGGCCACAGAGTGGCAAATGACCATTGGGGGTCACAACGCAGCACATGAGGGCAGGCAGTGGCACAATGACATTCGGGGGGGCAAAAACTGGAGTAGGCCACCAATGGCACAATGACCAGAGTGGAGGGCACAGCAGCAGCATGAGGCAGCAGTGGGACATACATTTGGGGTGGCAAAACAGTAGTAGGCCACGAGTGGGACAATACACATGTGGAGGGCATACACAGCAGCAGCGCATGAGGTCAACGTGGCACAATGACATTCTGGAGGTGGCAACAAAGTAAGTAGGCCACAGAGTGGCCAATTCACAGTGTGGAGGTCACGACAGCAGCAGCATGAGGTCAGGCAGTGGCACAATGACATTCTGGAGGTGGCAAAAACTGGAGTAGGCCACAGAGGGGCACAATGACACAGTGTAGAGGGCAAGGCAGCAGCCACAGCAGCAGAATGAGGTCAGACAGTGGCACAATGACATTCTGGAGGTGACAAAACAGTAGTAGGCCACAGAGTGGCACAATCACACAGTGTGGAGGTCACACAGCGCAGCAGCATGTGGAAAAGACAGTGGCACAAAGACATTCTGGAGGTGGCAAAAACAGGAGTAGGCCACAGAGTGGCACAATAACACAGAGTGGAGGTGACCGCAGCAGCAACAACAGCAGCAGCAGCATGAGGTCAGAGAGTGGCACAATGACACAGTGTGGATGTCACGGCACCAGCAACAGCAGCAGCATGAGGTCATAGAGTGGCACAATAAACACAGTGTGGATGTCACGGCACCACAACAGCAGCACAGCATGAAGTCATAAAGTGGCACAATGACAAGTGTTGGAGGTGGGTGGCATACCAGTCCCTGGTAAAGATGGTGGTAGGCAGATAGAGAAACTGTCAGCAGATGGGTGGCATCAGGCGGGTGGCAGCATCAGAATAGTGGGTGAGGAAGGTAGTTTGAACCCAGACTCATTTCTCTCAGTTTGGGTGAGGCGTCATGGCTGATGTAGTCTGACGCCTAAGGCATTGGTGTGTGGAAATCCTGGCCGATCCACGCCTGATACATCTTGACAAAGGTCAGTCGTTCCCCATTTTCCGTGGACAAGCGGGTTCTCCTTGGGGTAAAAAATGGCCCCGCCGCACTGAACCCCCCGCTCTGATGCCAACTACTGGCCGGGCAGGACAGCTTCTCCACTGCAAATTTGGGCAAGTTGCGGCCACACATCCAGTTTGGCTGCCCAGTAGTCCAGGGGATCTTCTAACTGGGTGGCAGAGGCTGTCCAAGTAGGCCACCACCTGTTGGTTCAGGGACTGCTCCAGGTCCTGCTGCTGCTGCTGCTGGCGACTACCCTCCTCACTAGGCAGGTGAAGGAAGCTGCTCATCAGTGACTCCAGACTTAGGTTGCTGCTGATGGAGCTGGTACTGCTCCTATACCCCCACCTTCCTCCAGCAGCCGCGGCAGTAGTACGTGAGCGCTGAGGAACCCCCTGGTCAGACCTGTCAGAGGAGGGACGATGCCGCACATAGGCCGCGGCCAACTGACTACGGAGGATTTCCCTATAATATTTGAGTTTGTTCTCCCTCTCAATAGCTGGGAAAAAGGCTCCCATTTTGGACCGGTAGCGAGGGTCCAGTAGGGTGGAGAGCCAGAAGTCATCCCTCTGCCGGATGCTGACTGTTCAGCTGTCACTAGCCCCGGCAAAAACAGCATGCTGCGCCATCTGCACAAGTGACTCTGAGGGGCTCCCTGCCTCCATCGCCACGGTATACTGCCACGGTGCTTGCAGGGTCATCTGCCTCGTCTTCCTCATCTCCATCTACCTCCTCCACTGCTCCTGCCCTCCTCTCTTGTCACCTGGGTAAAAAATCCACTCATTTCACCAGACAATTGCTTCTGCTCCAATGTCTTCCTCCTCCTCCTCCATTTCAGTCCCCCGGACTCATGTGGCCCGAGATGTAGTCGCCACGTCTCCAGTCCCCTGTCCAGACAGATTTTTCAATCTGTCCAAACATGAAGCATTGGAATGACGTTATTCATCCCGTAGTCCTAGCGACTGACAAATAACGTGGCCTCCTCGAATGGCCTCAACACACGACAGGTGTCACGCATGAGCTGCCACTGGCTGACATCAAACTTACACAGGGGAGTACTCCTGTCCGCCTGAATCATCAAAAAATCGTTAATGGCCTTTCTCTGTTCATACAGTCGGTCCAACATGTGCAGGTTGGAATTCCAACGGGTGGAAACATCGCATATCAGAGTGTATTGGGGGAGGCCGTTCTGCCGCTGCAACTCGAGGGGGGTGTTCCCAGCTTTGTAAGAATGGATAAAGTGCATGCACAGTTTCCTGGCCATTTTCAGAATTTTCTGAAGATCTGTGGAAGACTTCAGGAACCTTTTCACAACCAGATTGAACACATGCACCATAAAGGGCGCATGGACCATCCCTCCTCGGTGCAGCACCGACACCATGTTCCTCCCATAGTCCTTCACCATGGTTCCGATTTGCAGTTGGCGGGAGAAAGCCACAGATCGATTTCTTGCTGCATGACGCGGAGCAGTTCCTCCCCTGTGTGAATTCGTTCGCTGAGGCAAGCCAGGTGTAGAACTGCGTGACACCGCTGTGCCCTACACATGTGGTATGATGGAGTAGTACTTGTGAAGGCTGAGATGGTGGTGGTGGTGGAGGAGGATGAGGCGGACATTGGTGCAGGAGCCACAGTTTGACAACGTGGAGGAGAAAGCGGCGTCTCCTGTCCAAGTTGTTGGTGTGCCTGGGCCGGAAGCACATTCACCCAGTTTGGGGCCCTAAAAGGGCATGTACTGGCCCTGACCGTAGTTACAGCTCCAGACGTCCACGCTGCTGTGCACCTTGGAGCAACCCGATACGCTCAAGGACTGGCCCACTTTCTGTTCTACATATTTATAAAGTGCTGGTACTGCCTTTTTGGAAAAGAAATTATGGCTTGGAACTCTCCATCTCGGCTCAGCACAAGCCATTAGTTCTCTGAACGGTGCAGAGTCCACCATTTGAAAAGGGAGGGACTGCAGTACAAACAACTTGGACAGGAGCACGGACAGGATGGTTGATCGCATACTGTTGTCTCTTTGCAATGAACGACTGCTGGCGCCATGAGTAGCGAGGAGCAGGAGCATCTGGACCGGGAGATGATGTCAAAGAGAAACAGCTCCCTTCTGCAGAGGTGGTGGAGCCTTGACTGGCTGCAATGGCATGTGTACCACTGGGCGCTGCTGCTGCTGCTGTTGCTGCGGCGGCAGGATGGACCACCACATCTGAGCCACGTTTCTCCAAGGCCACCGGATGGTGACGCTGCATGTGTTGACGCAGGGCCGTGCTGCCAACGTTAGCTCCCTGGCCACGCTTCACTTTCTGCCCACAGATTCTACATATATCCATATTCGGCTCCTCTGGTGTCTTAGCAAAGAACTGCCACACCGCCGAGTATTGGATTTTACCGCCAATGCTCCGCTACTTTCTTGGACCTGCGAAGCGGGTTTTTTACCCCGTGGCCGCTTGGCTCCCGACCTCACACTGCTGCTACCCTGCTGACTCACGGCCACACAACCCACTTGCTGGCTGCGCCACTGCCTGACGCGCAAGCTGACGCCCTCTTCTCCTGACAATGATGAAGCCCTTGCCTCACCCGGCTCCCAAGTGCGGTCGGCTACATCATCATCTATTTGTGCTTCATCGTCACTGCTGTCCTCATCACCGGTCTTGGTATGCAGAGGCTGACCCCTCACAACATGACCTCCCATGCCTCTCTCAACATCTATACTTTGCCGCCTACTGCAAGAAGCAGGGGAGATTGGCCCTCTTTCTTCGCTGCCAAGTAGCTGCTGACTGCCCTCCTCACCTTGTTCATCCTCGCTATATAGTGGCGTTGAGCCCAGACCACATAGTAGATCTCTGGCTGAGGGAACCGGATGGGACAGAGGCGGGTTGAGGACAGGTGAGGGCCACTGACCAGCTCCCGGGCCATGCTAACTAATGGTTTTGTCTGACGACCCCACCGACTCTTGGTTGGGGTTGTCAGATGTCATCTGGGAGGAAGTGGATGACCTAGTCAACCAATCAAGAACCCTTGGGTTGCTAGTCAGCACACGGCCGCTAGATGACAGCGGCAGTTGTGGCCTCACCAAGTGACCTCTGCTGCGACGTCCCCTTGCTGTGCTGCGACCTGGGCCTGCTCCAGGAATGTTTGTGCCACTGCCACTTGCAGGTGAAGAGCCTGCCACCTCTCTGTCTGACATACTGTTTATTCTAAAATGTACAGACACTGTTTGATGAAGATATCTGTATATGATAAATACACACCCTGTATTTGACTCCAAATGAACCCATTGACAAGCTTGGGTATCCCTTGGATATAAATTGCGCTCCACAAATGGGCAGGAAAAATTGACTTGTATGTGCCGTTTAAAAACTCTGTGTATTTTCCTGAATGTAAAAGCACAAACAGGCTTAATTAACCATCGGATATGAATTATGCTACAGAATTTCTTCTGTGGCGGTGAAAAAGAAAGTTTCTTTTACTGAGTACAACTGCAGAAAATTACTTAGTTAACACTTGGATGTAAATTGCGCAAAAGAATTGAGCAGCCACAAACTACCAGCTTTGTAGCGTGTTACAATGGTGTGTATTTTACGCTACACAACAAAAGAAAAAATTGTAATTAACCTTCGCTTGTGAATTATGCTACAGGAAAAATGTATTTTTGGCGGTGAAAGACGGTTTATTTTAGTCACCACAGCAGCAAAACAACGCTTAATTAACCCCTGGATGTAAATTGCGGCAAAAAATTGAGCAACCACAAACTACTAGCTTTGTAGCGTGTTACAATGGCGTGTTTTTTACGCTACACAACAAGAGAAAAAATTGTAATTAACCTTTGCTTGTGAATTATGCTACAGGAAAAATGTATTTTTTTGGCTGAGAAAGACGGTTTATTTTAGTCACCACAGCAGCAAAACAACGCTTAATTAAGCCCTGGATGTAAATTGCGCCAAACAATTGAGCAACCACAAACTACCAGCTTTGTAGCGTGTTACAATGGCGTGTCTTTTACGCTACACAACAAGAGAAAAAATTGTAATTAACCTTCGCTTGTGAATTATGCTACAGGAAAAATGTATTTTTTGGCAGTGAAAGACGGTTTATTTTAGTCACCACAGCAGCAAAACAACGCTTAATTAACCCCTGGATGTAAATTGCGCCAAACAATTGAGCAACCACAAACTACTAGCTTTGTAGCGTGTTACAATGGCGTGTTTTTTACGCTACACAACAAGAGAAAAAATTGTAATTAACCTTCGCTTGTGAATTATGCTACAGGAAAAATGTATTTTTTGGCGGTGAAAGACGGTTTATTTTAGTCACCACAGCAGCAAAACAATGCTTAATTATCCCATGGATGTAAATTGCGCCAAAAAAATTGAGCAACCACAAACTACTAGCTTTGTAGCGTGTTGCAATGGCGTGTTTTTTACGCTACACAACAAGAGAAAAAATTGTAATTAACCTTCGCTTGTGAATTATGCTACAGGAAAAATGTATTTTTTGGCAGTGAAAGACGGTTTATTTTAGTCACCACAGCAGCAAAACAACGCTTAATTAACCCCTGGATGTAAATTGCGCCAAACAATTGAGCAACCACAAACTACTAGCTTTGTAGCATGTTACAATGGCGTGTTTTTTACGCTACACAACAAGAGAAAAAATTGTAATCAGGTGACTCTGGCATTGTTGCCCTTTTTTTCCTTTAACCACTTCAAAGGGGCATGTTCAGTCACCAGCCTAGATTTGCGACCTAGGAGGTAGTAACGGAGAGAATCGAGTGCCCATTTAATGGCCAAGCTTTTCCCCCTTTAGTTTTGGTAAAATTTTCGTTTGAGGGGACAGCTTCCTACAGAGAAAATAAGGGGATGGTTCCTCCTCTTTTAAATAACCTTGGACATTCCGGCTCCAAACCCGCCCTCTTAAAGGTTTCTTTTTTGGATCAAAATTCTAATGAAAAGTCGGGGCTACAAATTCCCAGTTGTTTTCCCATAGGGCGGGAATTCAGTTTTTGGAAGGGCCTTTCCCTCCCCCTTGGGGACCATTTGATCATGGCGGACTTGGCTTTTTGGTTGGGTTTTCAGTGAGGGATATTGCCATTAGGCGAACTTGGGGTTTAAACCGTTTTATAATACCCTAAAATTTCCCCAAAAAAACCCCTTTAGGGTTTTGTTTGGCTTCTATCTTTTTTTCCTGGGGGTTTTTTTTCCCCCTCTTCCCCATTAAAACCCAAAAGTATTGACCCTTTTTCCCCCCATGGGCATTTACTGGGTTTTTATGGTAAAAATTTCTTTCCTTACGAATCTGGACAGCCCTGCATTTTCTTAAGGTGACTCCCCCAAATCTGGGGCCCGAAGATCACTATTTCATGGAGGTTTAAAGCCACCGCATATGCCCTGGGGTGATTTTTGCCCGGCCCCTAGCCCCTCGGGAAGGGTGGGGGGGGGCCCTTGGAAAACCCAAATTTGGCTTCTTATGTTTTTGGGAAAGGACCCGTCGGGGTGGGGGAAAATGCTCTTTTTCCCTGGTTTTCCTTGGGCCCAAGGGGATCTGCCCTTCCCCTTTTGGTTTGGTCTAGGGTGGGATATTTTCGGGCGGGCCCCAAAGCCTTAAATGAGCTCATCCCCGGGGCAGGGGTTTTGCATCCCCCCTTTGACCCTCTTTTAGTTGTGATAATCAGGAAAAGAATCGCCCCCCTCACTTTTTGGGCTTTGGGACTGACTTAAAAGGGGGCTGGTTCACCGTTTTTAATTCTTTTATTATCCCAAATTTTTATCTTTCCTCTGACCCCTCCTTTGCCATGATTTTCCTACAGGCCTCGGGAATCCTATAGAGTTTTTACCAAATTTTCTCATGTGAGGTTTGGTAAGATCTTGCCCGGGGGCCCCCCCTTTCCCTCCCCCGGCCCGCGGGCCCCCGGGCGCCCCCGTGCCCCCCTTGGGGTTTTGCCCCCCGGGGGGGTGGGGTCCCCGCCGCTGGCCCGGAACGAGCCGGGGGGCTGCAAAATCCCGGGACTCCCCCAAACTCGCCCCTTTGTGCCGTCGGCGCCCCTCTGCCGGCCGGGGCGGGGCTTTGCTGTTTTTCCCAAAAGGGGGCGGCGCACCGCTCGTTCTGGGTGGTTTTAAAGGGGGCCTGCCCCCCGTTAATTGGTAATTGGGGCGGCTTCTCCTTTTTTAAAGGTTTCCGTCCCCCCTAAACACCCTTGTGGTTCTATGTTGCCTCGTGCCTTAGCAAAAAACCCCTTTCCCCAAAAGTGTTTTCCCCCTTTTTTTTCCCGGTTTTTTACCGGGACCCCCTTCTACGTTTCTCGATTTCCCGACCTCGGGCCGCCTCCCCCGGCCCTTTCCTGCCTTTTCCACGACCCAAACCCTTTGCCCCCTGTCCTGACCTGCTCCCTGCCCACGACTACGTTTCTGGGCTATGATTTGCACCACGCTGAAACCTCGGCTGCATCGAAAGGGAAAGCCCGTCGGGGGGACGACTGGAAAACCCTCCCCCCGCAGCAAGTCTTTCACGTTTTGCGGCGGGCTTTGGGGGGGTAAAAAAAGGGGGGCTATTTTGTTTTCCGTTCCCTGGGGGTGGCTTAACTCCCAAATCGCTTGCGGGGGGTCCGGGGCCCACTCCCCAAGCCCTTCTGTTAGACCCAGTTTGGATCCCCCCAGGGCCCTGCCAAGCATCGCGGATCTCACGACGTTTTGTTGCCCAAAAAATCGAAACAAATCGCTAAAACCATGGTCAGCTTTTGGGGCCACCCTCCCAGCCTTTGGATGCGTCGGCTTCTTGCTTCCCAGCAGCTTTTTTCCCCCCAAAAATCTGGGGCTACGTTTCTTTTTTACACCCAATTTGGCCCCGGGGGAAAAAATTCGGCTCCCTTTTAAAACCCCACATTTCCCGGTGACCAAGCTCTCCCGGGGGGTTTCGCAAATCAGTGCTCAAGGGCACGTGGGGGGCTGATGGGGGAAATCATTTTCCCCACCGGAGGGGTTTAAAGGGGGCCCTTTGTTGGGGAGTTATTTTTCCGGGGGGGCCCCGGGGTTTTGGGAAAACCCCCTCTGGGACAGAGGCGACCCTGTGTTGGGGGCGGCCACGGGCCTTCCCCCGGGGGTTTTTCCGCCCGCTTCGGGACCCGGCCCGCGCCTCCTCCCCCCGGCCGCCCTTTTAGGGCCCTCAGTCAGGGCAAAGGTTTTTCTGGGGGTAAATTTGGGTTAAATTTCCCGACCCGGGGTTCGGAGCCCCTTTGGGAAACAATCCCGCCTCTCCCGCTACCTTAAAAAAAAGGGGTTGGGTCCGCGGGGGTTAAAAAGACGTTTTGGGCAGCAAGGTCTCCCTTTCTCCCTTAAACGTTTTTTTTTAATTTTGTTTCCGTATTGGGGGAAGGTTCGCCGGGGGGCGGGGGCTTCGCCGAAAAAAAAGAGATTTGTTTCGCCCTGGGGTCGGGTTTCCCACCTGGCTCCGTGTTCCGCTTTCCCTCCTATCCCACCTCCTCAACCTCAGGGGTTGGAAAACCGAGGGCCAAGGGTGGTTTGGGCTAAATTTTAAGGGCAAGAACTGAACCGCCGTCGGGCAGAAAAACCCTTTGCCTCTACTGCCCCCAGCCCGGCCATTTCCCGCAGAAAAGAAACTTTTCCCCTTGTCCCCCGCTTTTCCGGGAAACTTTTTCACCTAGGTCCCGTGGGAGGGGCGGAAAAAAAGGTGCATTTTCCTCCTCCCCCAAATTTTGATGAGGGCCGTAGAGGTGATTTTGAGGGTTTGGTCCTTGTTCGGAGTTCTCCCTTTCCGGGAAACTCGGGATCTCCCGGGGGAATTCATCTTACCCTTTCGTTGGAAAACCCCGGTACCGCCCCTGTAGTCCGGTGGAAAACCGCTGCTTATCTTTTTGGGTAAGTGGGGAGCTCCTCTTTGCCCCCAAACCCGGGTTTCCCAAAACCCCCGGCCCGGTTTGACTTTCCGTGTGGGGGTTTCTGATAAAGAGAAGTTTTGGTTCCCCACGTTCTTTTCCCCGGGCTTCCTCGGCTACCCTTTGGGGTTTCCCCTGGCTGCGGGGCCCAAAGCCCCAAACGTCGTTTGGAAGACGGGGGGAAGGCCCTGCGTTGGGGACCGGAATCCCAAAGAACCGTGTTTGGGAAAGGTACCCCCCCCGGTCCCTTTCCCAAAACTTCTCCGCCCCCACTTGTAAAAAATTTTCCCGGGCCCTCCCGGCCGAGAAAACCCAGGATTTTGGGGGATGTATTCTCCGAGAAGGAGGCCGATTCGCTGCCACCCCAAACCCCTTACGAATTTCCCTATTGAACCCCCTCCAGAAAACAGTCCTCCCCGGGGGAGGGGGTTTTTCCCCTGGGCCGTTCCCGGGGAAACTCAGGCCATGTGGGGCCCACCCTTCTGGAGGAAACTGAGAAAGGAAATTTTTCCGTAAGTCCTCCTCCCCAGCCGGGGGCCCGGGTTTTTTCTTGTGCAGAAAAAAGGATGGTTCTCTCCGTCCGTGCATAGAATATAGGGGTCTAAACAAGTTTTACCGTGAAAAAAACCCCCTTTCCCCTTTTCCCCTGATTCGGAGGGTTTGACCCCCCCCCCAAGGGGGGTAGAGTGTTTTCCCCAAATTGGTTTTTCGTGGGGCCCCAACCTCATCAGAAAATTTGAGAAGGGGGCGAAAGGGGGAAAAAGGCATTCAAAAAACACGAGGGCGGCATTTGGGAAAATCTCGTGATTTCCTTTTTGGGGTATGCAAAGCCCGGCCCTTTTCCAGGAGGGTTTGTCAATTTACGTGTTCGGGGGGCCTTTCTGTACACCTGGGTTTATTTTTACTGGACGATATTTTTTTTTTTTCCCCCGACCTTTTCAGGGCCCCCCGGAGACAAGTACGCCAAGTTCCGACGAGCCGGGGACAAAAAGACTGTATGCCCCAAACGGGAAGGTGTCGGGTTTCCCCCAGGGGCCCGTTTTTTTCCCGGGGTTTAAATTTTCTCTGATCGAGGTCTTAGATGGGGTCCTGCGAAACTTCAGCGATCCAACAGTGGCCGCGGGCCCCGTGGTTTCGGGCGATTCAACGCTTTCAGGATTCGCCCCTACTACCGGCAGTTTTTTTTCCCCCTTTTCTACGGTAGTGGCTCCCATTGTGGCCTCTACCCGGGAAAAACGCTAATCCTAGATTTTGGTCCCCATCTGCCCAGGAAGCGTTCTCCCCAAATTTAAAGGGATGCTTTCCCCCGCACCCCTTTTGGTCCCTCGGATCCCTGAGGGGAAACCCTTTGCCCCGGAGGTAGGGTGCCTCTTCCGTGGGGGCAGGGGCGGGGGCCTGGCCCAAAAAGGGCCCTAAAGGCAAAACCGTCACATTTTCGGTTTCTTTTCTAAAACTTTCTCTTCGGGAGAACGAAACTACGCTATTTGGGGTTTGGGGGGCTTGGGTTTGGGATAAAAAATTTGGGCCCCGGAGGGGTGGCCCGGGCATCTCTTGGAGGGAGTCGACATCCCTTTTTACGTTTTTACAACCATAAAAAATCTGCAATACTCCGCGGTCAGCGCCTAAATCCTCGCCCAGGCCCGGTGGTCTCTTTTTTTCTCTGTTTTGATTTTAAGATCCCTTTCGGGCCGGGTCGAGGGGAAAAAAATCTAGGCGGGGTTTTCCCTTCCCGTTCTTTGACGTTACCGGAAAAAGGAACCTGTGCCCCCCGGTTTTTATCGCTCCCCAAAGGGCTGGTCCCCGGGGGCTCCGGTGGTCTCCGCGCGTTCCTCCCGGGAGAACCTATGTGCGCCCCCCACTCGGAGGAGAATTTTTTGGGTTGGGGGCATAGCTCTCTTTGGCCCGGGCCTTTCCCGGGGTTCGGAAAACCCCTTTTGCTCTCATCCACGTCACTACTGGTGGCCCAACCCTGTCCAAGAACGTAAGGGGGCTTTGTTCTTTCCTGCACCCATGTGCCCCAAAAAAAGGTTCCTCGCCCTAGGCCCGCTTTGGTTTTTTAGTCCCCCTGGGCCCGTTTTCCGAAACTCCAAAGGTTTACACATAGGCATGGGGCTTTATCAAAGGACCTCCCTCCTTGTTTTGGGGAAAAATCGGTCATTTTGGGTTTGTCAACTGACCGTTTTTCTAAAATGTCCCACTTTGTGCCGCTTCCTGGTCTTCCCCCTTTGCTCCTCAATTGGGGAGGTTTTTTACCTTCAATCTTTCGGGCTACAGGCTTAAAATTACCAAAATCGTTCCGACCGAGGGTCAGTTTGTCTCAAATTTTTGGCGTGCTCTGTGTTCCCGGTTTTCAAATCAAGCGGATTTTTTTTTTCGCTATTAAACCCAAAACGAAAAGGACAGGTGGGAAGAGGGGAAACCCAAAAACTTGGGAGGGGGTATCTACGTCAATTTTGTGTCCCGGCGGAAAAGGACAATGGTCCCAAATTGCTACCTTTTGGGCAGAGTTCTTTATAATCTTGGGACTACGCCCCTACTGGCCGTTTTTCCTTTTTGGTGGTATATGGCCGTCCCCCCAAAGCCCTCCCCTTCCCCCAGCTTCCCCCTCCGAGGTCCCCGCCCTAGACAAAAAGGTTCAGGATATCAAGACCCTTTGGGAGGAGAAAAACCCCCCAAGCCCTTTCCGGGTTCTGCCCGTTTGAAGACCCAGGCTGACCAAAAAAAGAGGGGACCTTCCCCCACGTTCCCCCCAAGGGGATAGGGGGGTTTGGGTTCGTCTAGGTTACATTCGCCTCAAGATTTCCCCCCTTTTAAAATTTGGGGCCCCGTTTTCTGGGACCCCTTAAAAATTCTGCGACAAATGAACCCGGTGTCCTATAAATCTGTCGCCTCCATCTTCCCGGGTTTTTTAAGCCTTTTTATGTTTCCCTCCTGAAGCCTTGGTCCTGAACCGGGGTTTTCCAGGGGGCGCGGGTTTAATCTCCGTTTTTGAAAACCCCCGGGTTCTTTGAAGTGGGAAAGGCTCCTGGACTTTAAGTTTGGCAGGGTAAGGATTATTTCTTTTTCGATTGGGGGGGGGGTTTTGGCCCCGAAGAGAGGGTTGGGGGAAACCCGAGTCCCAAAATTTTCCCGAATCCCGGAAAAATTATCCGTAAGTTCCTTTCAGCCTAAAAAAAAGGGGGGGGGACCTTAAAGGGGGGGGGGGGGACTGTCCCCGGCCCCCCTCTGGTCCCCGGCCCGCGGGCCCGCGGGCGACCCGTGACCCCTGTCCGGGGGGCCCCCCCCGGGGTCGGGTGCCCCCGTGGCCCGGGGAGAGCCGGGGGGCGCAAAATGCAGGGACTCACCTAACCTCGTTTCCCGTGCCCCCGCGTCCTCTGCCGGCCGGGGGCGAGGGTTGGGGGGGCCGTGTTTTTTATGGCTGCGCAGGTTCTCGTGGATTTAAAGGGCCAAACGCCCCCTTAATTGGCTAAATTTCCTGGGCTTCTCCCACTTAAAGGGACGTCCCAAATAAACAATCCTTGCTGGATCTATTTTTTGCCTGGCCTTAGAAAAACGTTTCCCCAAAATGTTTTTTCGTTTTTCCGTGTACCGACCTTCCCTTTCTACGTTTTTTCGACTCCGAAACCCCCTGCCCCTTTCCCCGAAACCCTTTCCCGCCTTTCCACGACCACGAAAAAAAAAATCCTTTGCCCGCCTGGGGCCTGACCCGCTGCCTGCCCCGACTACGGTTTTTCGGGGGACGATCCTGCACCAGGTTTGGGAACCCCGGCTCCATCGCAAGCAAGTCCGTCAGGGGAGAGACCCTTTGGGGGAAACCTTTTGGCAGCAAGTCCCTCCCCTTTGCGGCGGGCTTTTGGTGAAAAAAACCGGGGGGTACTTTGATTTCCCTTTCCCCGGCGTTTGGGTTAACTACCATCGCTTTTCGGTTTGGCCGGGGGGAAACCCCTACCCAGCTTACAGATTTCATGTTCCACAAAAAATGTGTTAGCCCTGGTTTCCCTCTCTGAATAAGCCCCTTATTCTTTTGAACAGTTCCCTGCACTGGGGGGGGTTTGGGGGGACAGGGTTCTGCGATCTTCACCTCCACTATATGGTCTCGTTTGGACAACACAAAGGCCCCCGGGGGCCCCTGTTTTTCCATGGCTTGAGCAATTACATGTATATTTCGGGGGTCTTTCTACATGACTGAACGGTATTGACTTACCCATTTTTCTCAAACTATTTGTAGGGTCCTTGCCATTTCGCCAGGAATTGCTCTCCACCGGGGTTTTAAAACACCAGGCCATTCCCGTACAAAAACTGTTTTACCGGGCTGCCCTGTTTATACTCCGTTTTGTGCCTCCGTGCCGAAAGAGATGCCCCTTAAAAAAGGAGTCGGGAGGATCCGCTCCTGAATTGGGCCCCACAGCTCCACGCACTTTCATGGGGTGGCTTCGTCCCCCCGGTTCCTTGGTGATATCTAACGACTCTGAGATCCTCCCATAAAGTAATTCAAAAGGGAAACCCCGTGGAGTTTGGGGGAAACCCTCGCTAATAGGAACAAAAGGGGCAAAAGGTAGCCCCAGCTCAGCCACCCTTTTCCCTTACTTTTTCAACGGGCCTTTAAAGGTTTTGTTAAAAATTTCCCGGGCCATTTTGGGGGTGATACACAGAGGTGCGTAATTGGGTCACCTTAAACCTTAACAAATTTGATTCCCTCGACAAAATGTGGTATTGGGTCGTAAGTCTCTTTTGGCAGCCCTGTTCGGGGTTATACCCAAAAATTCCAAACAATGATTTTGAGGGGGCATTTCTTAGGGGGCACAGTTTCTGGTCCCGGGTTTTGGATAATCCAAAATGCCCAAATATAAGTGTCCCCTAGCCGGGGCTTGACCGGGGGGCCCACTAAATCCATGCTATTCTCTCAAAAGGTAATCAGTAGCAGGCAATGTTATCAGCGGGGCTGCGAAAACTGGCGACAGGAGAGGTAACTGGCACCAGGGACAGGATGCATAACCCGGATACCCCGGTAGCCCCCCACATTTAAAATTGGGGATTTGTTTTTATGTTTTTTCCCCGGTGTCCCCCCAACTGTGCCCCATGGACCAGTCCATTACATATCTAAGGGTTTAGGAACCCAGAAGGGTTCCCCCACTTTAGACGGTTTTTTGGTCCCCCGGTACAGCAAGTATCTATTTACCGCAAGGTGAGGGAATCTTTCCTTTGCCCTTGACTCTTGGGGGCACCCCATCAAGGACCGCCACACTATTGAAAGCCCCTTTTAGTGTGTCATCCTGCATTTCAGCCTTCCCAAGTCTCCCCGGAATACCCTAAGGTCTTGGCCCCATCTTTCGGGGGTTGACCCTTTCAAGTCCCGTCCCATGGGAGAAGGGAAAATCGGGGTCACCTCATGGTCAGTGCCTCAGGATGTTGGGTTTTTGGGGTGTTTCCCGCTGTACTGATTTTCCCCACGTCCCCAAAATAAGGGCAATCCCAGCAATTATACCCCCGTGCAGTAACCCCTTTCCAATGCCTACGTGGGGCGGGGGCCATACCCCCATGGATTTTAAAAATGATTTGGGGCCCGGTGTACACTTTGGTTATCCCCCCGATGTGTGACCCCAAAATTTTCCTGGGACCCAAAAATATGGGATACGGGGTGTAGGGGGGTGGGCCAAGCTCCCCGGTCCCGGGGTTCTATATAGGGGTGCCTTTACCCTGAATAAAAGTGGAAAAAACCCTTTTCAGCGTTAACAAGCTGTATGCCAGTGGAAACAGAGACGTACGCCCAGGGCCGGACTGGGAACAAAAAACAGCCCTGGCAAAAAACCCACCACCTGCCCACATACAATATCCACTTACAAAATTTCCCCTTGGGGCAGACCCGCAACTTTCTAAATAAACAAATTGTAACCACAAACAAAAAAAAAAGTGGGACAGAGAAAAACCCCCCATTTCAGTATCGGGGCAGGTAGCATTCCCCCTTGATTTTCAGGGCAAGTCTACCCTGCCATAAAAAAGCTCCAATATAACCTAAAACACTGCCCTTAGGAAACCCCCCAAAAATGGTCCCAAACACCACTCAGGTATAAACCCAAACACCGCCCTTAGGACACAGAATGGTCAGACACCCGCACAGGTAAACCTACACACCCCCCATTAGGGACCCCAATTTTGGGATAATCACCTCAGGGATAAAAATACAACCCACCTTTAGGACCACTTTCAGAACCAGTTCAGTACAAAATCGAACATTTCCCTATAAACCCATAGAGGTCAGCATCAGTTGGTGTAAACCCAAACCCAGCATGTAGAGACTAAAAGTGGGCAGACATCAGCTCAGGTGTAACCCAAAAACCCCCTATAGAGACTAAATGTGGGCAGAACCCGTCAGGGATAAACTAAACACCCCATATAGAGACAACAAGAGGTCACACCGCTAGGTGTAACCTCAACACAAAATAAACTACATAGGGCGAACCAGCTCGGGATAACCTACAACATCACCATATAGAGACCAAATAGAGGTCAGGCACCAGCTCAGGTGTAGCCCACAACACAACCATATAGAGACTACATAGTGGTCAGACACCAGCTCAGGTTACATAATATGACTGTGAATACAGCACTGATCCATCACAGAGGTAAAATAACCCCTGATATCAGGGACTCACAAGAGACGTCATCTCTGATGGGAGTTGTTCTTTTTACTTTTTCTTCTCCATCTGGCCGAAACCTCCATTATGTCTTCTCTGATGAGTCGTTCTCTTCCATTTTTTTCTCCGTCCGGTACAGAATGCAATGACGTTGTCTCCTGGCCACTACTCATCCCTATAGAATTTATCACGAAAACATCTTAGACTGCTCTCTTTTCCAGCACTTCCCACCTCTGTACAAACTCCCCATCCATAAAGCCCCAAATAGTAAAAGTTCCCCTTTTGATGCCCCACACGGTAATTGTACCCAAAACAGCAAAAGTGCCCGCAGCCAATTATAGGGCCCCAATTTGTGCCACCAGTAGGTAGGTCCACACCCCTTAGAGTAGACAGGCACGTAGATGCTCTTTTTAGGTATGTTAGACCCTAAAAATTAGAAATTAAAAAAAGTCAGATAAGTGACATGGAAATAAATAGGCTCCCATTAGGTAGCTAAACAAGCCCCCAAGTAGGTAGGTAAGTATATAGACCTCCCACAGTAGATAGGTACCCTCCGAGTGCAGGTAAATAGACCTCCTCAGTAAGTTTACATATTCATTCAGTAGGTAAAGATGTATATACTCCCCAATTAGTTAGCCCTTCAGTGGGTATATAAGCCTCCTCAGTAGATAGATAAGTTTAAAGGTCCCCACAGTAGGTAAGTAGGTAGGTATATAGTTCCCCATTAGGTACCTATATAGACCCTCTCAGTAGGTAGGTATATAGGGTCACCATTAGGAAGGTAGTTACATAGGCCCCCCAATAATTAGGTAGGTAAAGAGGGTCTTGTCCAGTAGTTAGGAGGTAAAAAGGGCCTCCGCCAGTACTTAAGTAGGTATATAGCCCCCCACCCATTATTAGCTAGGTTGACAGGGAATCCCCCCAGTAAATAGGTAGGTAGACAGGGCATCTTCCAGTAGTTAGGTATACTGCCCCTTCCCAATTAATTAGGCAGGAAGTCCAGGCCTCCCCACAGTAATTAGGCAGGTAGACAGATCCATCCCCAGTAAATAGGGATGTAGACAGGGATCCCTAGTAAATAGGAAGGTAGACAGGGCCACTCCCAGTAAATAGTGAGGTAGACAGGGCCACTCTCAGTAATTAGGCAGGTATATATTATCCGTCCATTAATTAGGTAGCTAGGGAGCCTACACAGGTATCCCACATAGGTAGCCCATAAAGGTAGCTAGGGAGCCCATAAAGGTTGCTTGGGAGCTCACAGATAACTAAGGAGCCCATATAGGTAGCTAGGGAGCCCATAAAAGTAGCAAGGGAGCCCACAATAAAGTAACTAGAGAGCCCATATTTGTAGATATGCATTGCATATAGCTAGGAAGCCCATATAGGAAGCTACAGAGCCCATATAGATAGTTAGGGAGCCCACATAGGTAGCTAGGCAAACCATATAGGTGGTTAAGGAGCCCATAAAGTTAGCAAGGGAGCCCACAAGGGAGCCCACAAAAAGGTAACTACGGAGTCCACATTGGTAGTTATGCATTGCATATAGGTAGCTAGAAAGCCCATATAGGTAGCTACAGAGCCCATATAAATAGTTAGGGAGCCCACATAGGTAGCTAGGCAACCCATATAGGTGGTTAAGGAGCCCATATAGGTAGCTAGGGAGCCCGTATAGGGGGTTAGGGAGCACATATAGGGGGATAGGGAGCCCATATAGGCGGTTAGGGAGTCCTTATATGTGGCTAGGGAGCCCGTACAGAGGGTTAGGAAGCCCATATAGGGGGCTAGGCAACCCATATAGGTTATTAAGGAGCCCATATAGGGGGCTAGGGAGCCATAAAGGTAGCTAGGGAGCCTAAAAAGGTGGCTAAGGAGCCAATATAGGTAGGTATGCATTGCATATAGGTAGCTATGGAGCCCATTTTGGTAGCTACAGAGCCCATATGGATAGCTAGGTAGCCCATATAGGGGTAAGGGAACCCATATAGGGGGTTAGGGAGCCCATATTGGGGGCTAGGGAGCATGTATAGGGGGTTAGGGAGCCCGTATAGGGGGCTAGGGAGACCATATAGGCGGTTATGGAGCCTGTATATGTGGCTAGGAAGCCCATATAGAGGGCTAGGAAGTGCATGTAGGGGGCTAGGCAACCCATACATATGGCTAAGGAGCGATATAGCGGGCTAGGGAGGCCATATAGGAGGTTAGGCAGCCCATGTAGGGGGCTAGGGAACCCGTATAGGCAGTTAGGGAGCCTGTATAAGAGGATAGGGAGCCCGTATAGGGGCTAGGGAGCCCATATAGGGGGCTAGGGAGGCCATATAGGGGGCTAGGGAGCCCATATAGGTGGTAAGGGAGGCCGTATAGGGGGCTAGGGAGGCCGTATATGGGGCTAGGGAGGCCATATAGGCATTTAGGGAGTCCGTATAGGCGGTTAGGGAGCCCATATATGTGGCTAGGGAGCCATTTTAGAGGATTAGGAAGCCCATATAAGGGGCTAGGCAACCCATATAGGTGGTTAAGGAGCCCATATAGGGGTCTAGGGAGGCCATATAGAGGGTTAAGGAGCCTGTGTTGGGGGCTAGGGAGCATGTATAGGGGGCTAGGGAGCCTGTGTAGGGGGCTAGAGAACCCGTTTAGGCGGTTAGAGAGCCAGTATAAAGGGCATGGGAGACCGTATAGGGGGCTATGGAGCCCATATAGGGTGCTAGGGAGCCCGTATAAAGGGCTAGGGAGTCCGTATAGGCGGCTAGGGAGCCCATATAGGCGGCTAGGGAGCCCATATCGGCGATTAGTGAACCCATGTAGGGGCTAAGGAGCCCGTATAGGTGGCTACGGAGGCTGTATAGAGGCCTAGGGAACCCGTTTAGGCAGTTAGGGAACCCATATAGGGGTCTAGGGAGGCCATATAGGGGGCTACGAAGCCCATGTAAGGGGCTAGGGAGCCCGTATAGGCGGTTAGGGAGCCCGTATAGGGGGCTAGGGAGCCCGTATAAGGGTCCAGAGAGCCTGTATAGTGGGCTATGGAGGCCGTATTGGGGGCTAGGGAGCCCGTATAGGGGGCTAGGGAGCCCGTATAGGTGGTAAGGGAGGCCGCATAGGGGGCTAGGGAGGCCGTATAGGGGATAGGGATCCCGTATAGGGGGGATAGGGATCACATATTAAAAATAAAAAAAGATACTCACCTGTCACGTCACTCTTCCTTACTCTTCCTCCCACCCGCTCTGGGACACAGACTGCGGAGCAGGCGGCACGATAGCATCATCACATTGTGCCGCCTGCGCCACGTCCTCCAGGGGGCTGAACGGTTCTGCCAGAGCTGCCGACTGAACAGCGTAGGCAGCGGCCGTGATCTCTGCATTGCCTGCAGGCCACCTGGCTCAAGGCTCCGGTCACATACACGACAGCTGCGGCCCCTGAAGCTGTGCCACAGGACGGTATTCAGGAGCCCTAGGGGGAATCACCAGCCAGTCTCTGGAGGACCCCCGGTTAACTATATTGCCAGTCCGGGCCTACGTACACCACCCCACGGAACAGTCTATGGGTCCCGAGCTGAGGGGGCACTGGGCCGTCATATGCCCCGCAGCGTGATATTTCCAGCAGGTGATCTCCCTGACGGTGGGTCTGGATGTCGGCTCTCACATGCTCTTGGCCTCGGAATGGGTTTCTCTAGGGAGTTTAGGACCCCTTCTTTGGCTTTCAGTCACTCTGGGTATGCCAGTTTGGAGGGGCAAAGGGTCCTGGACCAGCCATGAAGTTCTCCACAGCCTGATATCTCTCCACCAAGCCTACCGTCATCCGCCGTCTGGGGGTTTCCCTGCTCGACCCAACACTGCTCTGGCTTGGGAAGAGCGTACACAAAGCGGTCCATCATGACCCTCTCTACCATTAGGGCTGGGGAACAGACATCTGGCTGCAGCTATTTCTGGACGACTTGCATTAGATCAAACATTTGGGACCTTGGAGGCATGTCCCCCCTGTATTCCCACTGGTGCAGCCTCTGAGCCTGGACTGTGACTGTCATGCCCAGGCGTGCCAGGATGTCCGATTTAAGTTTGGGGCATTCCCTGGCATCCTGCTGAGACAAGTCATAATAAGTCTTTTGAGACTCACCTGTGAGGAATGGGGGCCAGGACCTCTGTCCACTGCAGAGTTAGTAGTCTCTTCCAACGGTAAGGCTTCCACGTCGTCCTCTAGGGTCATCTTTTGCAGGTCGTCTCGTACCCTTTTCAGGGCCTTCTGTCCATCCTCCTGGTGGGGTGTAACTGGGGACTCCTTCACCCGGATAGCTTCCTCCATGATGGCCATCTGTGTGATGATGAGCTGGTTAGTCTCCTGCTGCGATCGCATGGACTCAGCATGGGCTTGTTGCTGTTGGGTGCTGATCTGCACCAGGTGCTTTAGCAATTCCTCCATGACACCTGTCTGGTCTTTTCGGGTGGCAGCCGCCTTAACCCAGGACATGCAGTCTCTTACTATAGGATTTTGCCCGCATCCGAAACACCAATTGTAGGGATTAGCTCAAACAATAGCAGACTTTTGACTTAAATCACTGCAAGTTTATTGGTGCGATCCACAAAAACAGGAAAGTGAACAACAAGGCTTGCTTCAGCCAAAGCCCAGCTCTGGCTCTGACAAACACTCGCTCCACTGATCAGTTCGGACAGAAAGAGAACCACAACCCCTCTCACCTGAGCCTGCTGGCTTTATATAGCACTGGTAATTCCTGGCCTGGAATGTGGAAGCAGTCATCCCACCCAACTCTTCTGTCTGCTCCAGTAAAAACCCGACCCAGGTAACGGCATTGATGCCATACTAATAAAATAAATGTGTCAATGGCCTACTGCTACTGACACCAGACATAAAGGGCTTTTACTTCACCGACTTCAGGCAGATCGGTGACACATATCGTCCGTCTACGATAGTCCCCTGTGCCTTCCTACAATATATACACATTTTATTTTACAGATCACAATGCTGTTTTTAGCAGTGTTTCCACCACCTACAATGTGAACAACTGATTATTGCATATTTTTTAGTAGCCTTTACTGTCTGTGTGTAAGACCGATTAACACCTTAATACTTAATTTTTCTTTACATCACATTTGTTTTTTTCTTCCTGTTTTCCAAGAGCCCAAACTTTTTATTTTTCCAAGTTTATATAAAACCTCTAGGGCTTGTTTTTGTAGTACAAGATGCACTTCTTCATAGTACCATTAACAATATAATTTTTGGTGAAACCTAAAAAAAATTTCGGGGTGGGATTTTTTTAAAAAAAAAAACATAATCGCGCCATTTTTGTGGGACTTAATTTATTTGGAGTTCACTGTTGGTATAAATGACTTCTTATATTTATTCTGCAGGTTTCCACGATTCTGAAGATACCAAGGCCCACATGTATGATTTTTGGAGCCCAGGCGCCATATTTTTTGCACGCATCAGAATGTGCCTGAACCTGTTCTACTGCGGGTCATAGATTTATCTCTTTCTAGCTACTAAGCGACAATTCTGGCTGAGGTAAACCACTTTTAAAGTGGTCTACCTGTTCCAGCAGTAATGCGCTTGGATTTGCTGTTCAAAAGTCATAAATGTGTAGAATACTACGGTTGTAGTATGACAAACCTCCAGAATGCCCCCTGATCTCAGGCGCATTACAATGTGCTGCGGGTGCTCTGTAATGTGCCTGATATTGGAGTGCGTCTCATTACAAATCTAACGAACAGGACTGTGTCAGTATTCGGGCTGAAAAGACTCCAGACTTCTGGCGCAGCCCTGTACATACTTGTGGCCCCAAAATTCTAAAGTTTTCAATATGTTTTGGTACTTCTAAAAAAATGAAACCATTGTTTTAAATTTGTGCTGCAGCACCATTTTATACAACTAATAATGCTTTTATTTTTTCAATTTATGGACCTGAGTGAGGGATCAGTTTTTGCAGGCTGACGTGTTGTTTTTATTGGTAACTTTTTAGGATACATGCAATTTTTTTTAAATCACTGTTTATTTTATTTATGTGGAGGTGAAGTGACAAAAAACAATTTTGTCATTGGTATTTTTTTTTCTTCTATATAGTTCATCACATAGGATAATTTATGTTAGCTTGGGGCCATGATAAGGTACAATAGTTCTGTATTTTGGTCAACTGAAACTGATCTTACCAGATTTTTATATAAACTTAAATGGTAACAGCCCGGTAGCCAAAACCCTCATCCATCCCATTTACAGAGCAATGTTATGAACATGCAAAATCAGAAAAGTTCACAACAAGGAACAAAAATACTTAGAAGACAGACATGACACATATGCAGAGAAATCTGCCTATATTCAAGAATAAATTTCAGGGAAACCTGATTCTGCTAGCAAAAAGAAAACACGCAATGTGGCCACCAAACAGAAGATGTTCATATCTATATTCACTTCAATGGCCATTTTTCAAGTGGACAAATTAATTTAAAACAAAAGATGACATTTACAACAACACCTATGTTTTCAGTACAGATGAGCGATTTTTAATGTTTGTGAGCAAGTATGATTAAATCTGAAAAATGGGGCTGTCGGAAGGCCTCTGAATGAACATTTAGTTAATGCTGTCAGATGGTTAGCATCATGTGGAAGACTGTTAATACTACGATCATATACAGCTAAATGTTCTCTTCCACATCCCTTTAATGGTGTAATTTTCTTCTGCCCGCGAACATTTAGGGCCACATGTATGAAACTGTTTAGGTCTAAAACTCACTCTTTTGCCTATTGGCAATAGTAACCTATTGGCAAAAGAGTGAGTTTTAGACCTAAACAGGTTCATACATTTGGCCCTTAGTCTCATTTCTTAACTGAACAAACAATCTACTCTTTTATCATTGCTGGTTTTAAATGCAAAGACTCCAGGATTCTGACAATATTTATCTCAAACTGCTAATCCCTAAATTAAGGAGGGGGGAACCCAACAAAAACCCTGTAGCACTGGACTATAAGGACCTTTAAAACAACTTTGGCCGTTAGGTTATTCATTGTTACTTGTGTCTTATTATCCCTTAGTCAGCCTTATACTAGTTTTCACTTCCATGCAAAAATGTGTTTCTCATCACCAACTAGTTAATGTTACCTCCTTTAATTATAGAATTGGGTCCCCCTTTACTGCTGGGCCACATATCCCTGATGGAGATGGGCGAATCGATTCTAACAAAGTTTTTTTTTCTAAAATGGTCGTGAGCACATGGCGTCACATGGAGCAGAGAACTATGGGAGGAGGAAAAGAACACCCTCAATGACGTGCAGCCATGAAGCCAATCAGCAACCAGCGGGCTTCTCTGACAGCACAGCCCTATAAATACGGTCGCCATGTTAAATTCTGTCACTTGTCAATGTGTCTCCTACCACAAGCATCTATCTGCTGAAGCACTATATTGCACTCCGTGCAAAACAACCCGTTTTTTGAGCTACTGGGGTGAAAGTCCTTCACAAGTGTGTGTCATATACACACCTGTTCCTGAAGCAGCGTTTTTTATGTTGTTTGTTTTAGTTTGTGGGTATTCTCCTTAAAATCCATGGTGTATGTATTTCTGCCCCAGACACGCCTGAATTCCATCTGGTTCTTTCTGTAGGGTATTTTATACCCAAGGGTTAATTTATCCTCTTGTTTGTGGGGTAATTTTGAGTCAAATACAGGGTGTGTATTTACCATATACAGACATCTTCATTAAACAGAGTCTGTTGTATTGTAAATTTTTGATCAAACAATATGTCAGAGAGAGAGGTGGCAGGCCCTTCACACACGAGTGGCAGTGGAACAAATGTTCCTGGAGCAGGCGCAGGTCCCAGCACATTAAGGGGACAGGGCAGGAGGGATGACTCGGTGAGGCCAGAGCTACCATTGTTATCTATCGGCTGTGTTTTCATCACCAAGCCAAAGGTTCTTGATTGGTTGACTAGGTCATCCACTTCCTCCCAGATGACATCTGACAACCCCAGCCAATAGTCGGTGGGTTCGTCAGACACAACCTTTAGTTGGCATGGCCTGAAAGCAGGTCAGGGGCTCTCACCTGTCCTCAACCCGCCTCTGTCCCGTTCGGTTCCCTCAGCCTGAGAACTACTATGTGGTTTGGGTTCTGCACCACTATACAACGAGGACGAACTATATAAGGACAGTAAGTAGCTACTTGGCAGCGAAGAGGTGGGTCAGAAATCTGCTGCTTCTTGCAGTAGGCAAGCAAGTAGTGATCTGGAAAGTGGCTTGGGAGGTTATGTTGCGAGAGGATAAATAATACCCAAAAAGAAGAGGAGTAAATGGTCATAAAACTTAACTTTTAATGTTTTAAAATATAAAAAACACAACGCTATCTACAGTTCAAAATAGCCCAAACCAAATGATAGTCGTGGGGGAGGGACCATAAGAAATATATTCATATGTGGCCCTAAGGGAAGGGACTAACCTATGACAAACAACAGGAAAATCGCCCCGATAAGGGCGGTCCTGTCAGGAGCCTGACCCTGTTCATACTTACCCTAGAAACATCTTAATGGTCCCATCCCAACATGTTTCGATCTTCCAATCTGTCTAAAAATGATCACATCAGGGGATGGTATGGAAAAAGGGAACCAAGAGGAAAAAACAACACAAAAAACCTGTAGGGTAACTACTTCAAATAAGAATACCATATATAAGCAATACCTCATGTGCTGCACTTAAATATACTCACACAAATTCAAGGTCAAGGTGTATATACTAAGTATGAGACATTAAATGTGCAGCATACCTTAGAGCAGTGTTTCTCAACTCCAGTCCTCAAGACCCACCAACAGGTCATGTTTTCAGGATCTCACATAGAATGCAGGGACAATAATTAAATCACCTGTGCAGCATAATTAGATCACCTGTGCAATGCTAAGGAAATCCTGAAAACATGACCCGTTGGTGGGTCTTGAGGACTGGAGTTGAGAGACACTGCCTTAGAGGCAGGATAGAGTACAGGCATCTAGAAATAAATATACACAAAGACCAAGCATAAGAATAAACACTGATTGAGACTGAAAATCCAAAGAAAAAGAAGTAAATACCCATAAGTTATATAGGCAAAGATAATGAAGCTTACCAAAAGATAATAGGAGATCAAATGTGAACGTCCCTCATCCTGTAAGAGTGTACCAACATCGGCTGGTGAAGTGAGACGCCGAATGAGCGTGGTGTGCGGCAGATGAAGCGCACGTGGAGGCGCCTATGTGATGTCACGGGGAAGCATCCCTGAAGCCGTAGTCAGGGCAAGATGCATCCTTAACAGTGGTGCATGCGCAGAAAGCCGCTCGTATCACTTATAGTGTACGATCGTTCAGACAAACAGGAAAAGCGCAAAGATGTTTTCTAGTGCACCTGTGAACAATAGAAACCGGTATTTAAAACAGAAAAAGTGTCAGTGTAAGACACAAACAGAAATAGAGATAATAATAAAGGTCCCAGACTGATAGGTGGACATACTAAGCCTGGAAAATGGCTGATCCATACTAAAGTGGCTAAATTAGAATATCTCAAGGAAGATAGAAATTGATTCAGAACAAAAAGTCCAAGACAGACATACACTAAAATAGTGAGGATTATCAATAATTATTCACAAAAAAACTACTAAAGTCTAGATGTTCATTAAGACCACTACGGGTCAGAGTGTTCAATGTGAATATCCAGAAGCATTCTCTCTGGAGTAATTGCTGGTCAAGATTTCCGCGTCTAGCAGTTGGGATACGGTCAATACCGCACCATCATAGACAATTAGCATCACAGTCATGTTTAGAATGCCCATGGCATACAATAGGTGTGTCTCTGTTATGGCGAACATCGCCTAGGTGCTCCCCTATTCTTCAACGATGTTGTCTAGAAGTTTTTCCAATTTACATTAGACCACATGTGCACTTTATCATGTAAATGACATGTGTCCGTTTACAACTGATAACGTGATTAATATCATACTTTTTGATGTTATCAACATCAAAAAAGTAGCATATTGAATGATGAAAGGACAAAAAGAGCAGTCCCCACAGCGAAAAGACCCTTTAGGTCTTTGTAACCAAATTTGTTTCTTTGGAGTTACGTAATGACTTTGGACTAAAAAGTCACGAAGATTTTTACCACGTCTAAAAGTCACTGAGGGGTACTCCCCAATGTGATCTTTCAAATCCGGGTCCATCCTCGAGATATGCCAATGGTGACTTAAAGATTTTCTAATGAGTGGAGCTGCATTGTCAAAGGTGCTGATTAGATGTATAATTGAGTCTTTTTTGTTTCAGAGGAGGTTTTGACAGATAAGAGTTCGGCACGATTTTTTGACAGGGCATTCTAATAGACATGTCTCAGAATGAAATCTGGATATTCCTTGTCCAGAAATCTTTGCCTCAAGGATCCAGCCTCTTTCTTAAAGTCCCCAATTTGTGAGCAGTTGTGTCTAAGACGTAGATACTGACCTCGAGGTATTCCCTTCTTTAAGGGTATGGGGTGATGGCTTTCCCATCGCAACAGGGAATTAGTGACTGTGGGCTAACGGTACACCGTAGTAGTTAAATCCCCTGTATGATTTTTAGAAATAAAAACATCCAAGAAAGATAAAGTTTCTGACTCAAATTCAAACATGAAATTCAAATTCAATGTGTTAACATTCAGCTGTTGTATCATCTGAACAAATTCCTCTCTTGTGCCATTCCATATAATGAGAATGTCATCAATGAACCTTAGCCATAACCCTCTCTTGTCTGAGTGAAGCGGAGGATTGTCACCAAAAACGGTGGAGGCCTCCCACCAGCCGAGATATCAATTAGCATAATCCCGGGCACAAGCAGTGCCTCACTGCTGGTGGAAGACCCCACCGTCGAATAGAAAATAATTTGTGGTAAGAGAGAATTCCAATAATTCTGTCACAAAAGTGTTATGTTGCCTGAATTGTACTCCTCTTGAAGACAGAAAGCTGTCTACCGCCTTCAAACCCAGAAAGTGTGGAATGGAGGTGTATAATGATTCTACGTCAATTCTGGCCAATGAGGCCTCAGGATTGATACATAGACCATTCAGACGTTTCAGCATGTCTGTGGTATCCCTGATGTAAGAAGGCAGAGACTCAACAAAGGGTGCAGGAATATGATCAATATAAATGCCACAGTTTTGGCACAAAGCATGTTTTAGTATGACACGCAGATGACAGCCGCCGCTATTAGAATCACACTTCACTTCTCTGGGCAGTTCACTTGTCAGGCTGCGCCCAACTGACCCACTTCAGTTATTTGGTCAGTTTTGCCCCTGTAACTGTCCAGAGAAGTGAAGTGTGAAGCGATTCTAATAGCGGCGGCTGTTATCTGCGTGTCATACTAAAACACAACATTGTTTCAAGACCAAACCACGCTCCCTATGCATATTTGAGCATGGCACAATGCTCTACAACACCCTACAGGCTCTCCGCAGCCAGGAAATAGCTGTTTTTAATGTAATTCACCACAAATAAATTTGGGTCGAAAATAATTTTTGTGGAAATTTCGCCGAATCTAACTAATCGAATTTTTTAGAATTTCACCCATCTCTAAACCGCGGCTATGCTTGATACTCTGGTAACTATGTGCATTTATTGTCACCGCAATTATGATTACTATCATATTATTGTTATAATCTCTAAAGGAGGAAGGGTCCCATGTTCTCATGTGCAGGATCTTTATCTCTTTTACAAAGTGAAAATCAGTTACAAAGAGGATCTCTGATGCATCCGGAGGATCTGTCATGTCCTCCATCACACAGGTAAACTTATTGATTTAAATGCGCACTGTGTAATGCTTAATTTGTTCTGTGGTGGCACTGCAATGAATCAACACTTTTTGCTGGGTTTCCCAACAGATAAAATATTACATACCTCCTATACATTTGTATACACTGCTCTCAAATAAATAAAGGGAACACTTAAACAACACAATGTAACTCCAAGTCAATCACACTTCTGTGAAATCAGCCTGCCCAGTTATGAATCAACACTGATTGTGGATCAATTTCTCCTGCTGTTGTGCAAATGGAACAGACAACAGGTAGAAATGATAGGCAAGTAGTAAGACAACCCCTATAAAAGAGTAGTTATGCAGGTAGTGGCCACAGGCCATTTCTCTGTTCTCATCCTTTTTGGCATTAGTTTTGGTCACTTTTGGTCACCGCCTCACTGCATGAGGCAGTGTCTACAACCCACAGAAGTTGCGCAGGTAGTGCAGCTCATCCAGCAGCGTGACAGACCGCTGACTCCTCCTAAGGGAAGCGTGATATGACCCGGCATGCTGGGTGCATCAACAGCACGCCTGGCTGTCGGGGAATGGCTGAGAGGCGGGGCGGAAGTGACGAGCATCCCTGTGACCGCACCTTCCGCACCACAGGCAGTTGGCGTGGCATGAGTCAGAAGTGAGGACGCCCGTGCTGCACGCTGCTTAGCCTATATGGTGGAGGACCATTTAGAAATTCTTCGGCTCCTTGTTGCGTCTCGGGGAGCAGACTGGCTCTGGGCAGCTTCGCAGGAGGTGACCGTGGTAGCCAGTGGGTCGGCTTCGGCCATTGAATTGGCTATGACCGTAGGGAGCGAAGGGGGTAGGAGGAGCTTAGTCCAGACTGCACCACTCGGACCCACCGTTGCCGCAGGAGCACTTCCGGGGACCCTCAGGGTCAGGTGGACAGGCCACATGGCCTCGGGCGGCCTGCTCGGCCCGGGAGGAATCCAGCACGGCCGACGGGTCCTGTGGGGAGCAGCGGGCCTGTGCGCCAGTCTGGGGTCAGGCCAGCTGCTGCCTCTGGCATGTCGCTGTGGTCGATGGTAATGGTGCCCTCGACTGGTGATGTGCTGGCCAGGGGGGCAGCCAGTCATCAGAGTTCCCCTCAGCATCTTCCAGAGGCATCGTTGGTGGAGTTTCAGTATGGAGGGCATGACAGGCGGCGTTCCGCTGGCCTGACGGGTTCGGATGCCGAAGAAGCTGCTGCTATGCCACGGGCTTGGCAGTCGCCAGCCTGGTCCCATAGACCTGCGATGGTCAGTCTCCCCCTGTTGGGGTTGGATGGCCTTGATCCGGGTCATCGGGCTGCTGCGGATGATCGTGTATTCCTTCGCAAAGTTGATCAAGGTTCCAGGACAACGGCTGGTGGGTTCACAGCCCCCACGCAGCCGGGTGAGTGTTTGTTTCTGTCTTGTTCCTTTCCAACGCTTTTGCGGGCTCTAGGTTGGATCTCCGGGTTGCGTGAGTCAGCATGGGGGTGTTGTGGGAGTATGGGGAGTCAAGGGGTTTGGCGACAGCACTGCAGGACTTGCTTGCGCAATTTGAAGAGCGGGTTGCAGCGAGGCAGTGGTGTCACCGATGGAGGCTTGGGTCCCCCCACCTCCTCCGCTGGTGGGGCCCACGTCACATGGGAACAGTATGTGGGGGGCTTTGGCGCGGCCTTCTGGGCTGAGGGCGGGGCTTACAGTCTACATCTAATAGGAAAAGAAGCAGCTGGACGAGGTTCAGTTAGATGATAGGGCTAAGGCCGAGGTATATGTGTGCTTTGAAGGTCCCATGGGGGCTCACTTGAAGCAGGAAGTGAAGGAAAAGATCTGGAAAGATGAATATATTGAGATCTTTTCCTTTTTACCTCTGGGGAGGTTTAACTCAGGGGGAAGAAGGATGAGAGCAAAAAAGAGGAAGAGGAAAAGTGCCATTGGAGGCTTAGTCCTCAGACATTTACCAACTGGCTTCAAGCGTTTGCCATATTGGTGAGTGTCATTGGGGAGAAGGCACCGTAGAATTGTTTGGCGCTTTTTTGTTCTATGGACACGATCGGGGAAGCGCATAGGGTATACAAGAGCATGGCGTGGCTGCGGTATGACGAACAGTTTCGTCAACAGAAGGCAGTGCGTCCTTCCATCCGGTGAGATCACAAGGGTATAGGCCTGTGGCTGCGGGTCATGACCGAGATGAAGTCCGGGCACTCCTTTCCAGAGGGGGCCAGTAGCTTCGGCCAAGCGGGAACTACTGGTGACAAGGGTTCGGGATCACAGCAGGGAGGGCAGAAAGGGGGGTGTATGCTGGCAATTCAATGGTGACCGGATTGCCGGTTTAAATGCAATTGTTCCTTTTGTGGGGCTTCCTCCCACCCGGTTACCTAGTGTTTTAAAAAAGGGCGGAGTAAATGGGGTACTTCTGGTTGCCAAGGGGGAGATGCCAGTGAAACTGCAAGAGATGACGCCTTTTCTGGCCAGATTTCCAGATAGGGCATGTTGTCCCCTTTTCGGTTAAGAATTTGAAATCTGCCCATGAGCATCCGCCAGTGGTTGCAGATAAGTTGGCGAAGGAGGTTGCGTTAGGTAGGATGGCTGGGCCCTTTGATCAATCACCCCTTCCTGATCTGGTGGTTTTCCCCCTTGGGCTAGTTCCGAAGAAGGAGCCGAACAAGATTCGGCTCATTCATCGCTTATCGTTTCCGAAAGGTCGGTCGGTAAACGATGGTATAGCACCGGAACTTTGTTCGGTAGTCTATACGTCGTTTGATGCGGCGCTCGCGTTGATTTGGCTTAATGGGGTGGGTTCTTTGATGGCCAAGATGGATATTGAGTCGGCCTTCCTTTTATTGCCAGTTCATGCCGACAGTTTGCACTTGTTGGGGTGTTGTGAAAATATTTTGTGGACTGTTGCCTTCCAATCGGGTGTTCTTTGTCCTGTGTCTATTTTGAGGCATTTACCACCTTCTTGGAGTGGGTTGTTCGAAACGTTTCTGGTTTGAGTTCAATTATACATTACTTGGACGATTTCTTTTGCGTAGGTCCGGCGGATTCCCTGGTTTGTGGGTCGTTACTGCAGGCTATGAGTTGGGTGGCGGGGCGATTCAGAGTGCCACTAGTGCCTGATAAGACGGAAGGTCCAGGAACTTGTTTGAGTTTTCTGGGTATCTGCGTTGATTCCATTCGGATGGAGTTCAGGTTGCCAGAGGATAAGTTGCAAGCTTTGCGTATTGAGGTTCGGAGGGCAGGCGATTTGCGAAAGATACGACTTCGGGACTTGCAGTCATTGTTGGGGAAGCTCAACTTCGCCTGTCAGATTATGCCGACGGGGTGAGTTTTCTGCCTGCGGTTGCGAGTGCAACGGTGGGGATTGAGAGACCACACCATTTTGTTCAGCTGACAAAGGATCACAGGGCTGATCTGGCGGTGTGGTCGAGTTTTTTGGACCGGTATAATGGCCGTTCCATCATTTTGGAAGGGGAGGTATCGAATGGTGAGATCGATATTTTTACAGACACAGTGGGCAGCACAGGTTTTGGGGCCATTTGCGGGGAGGTGTGCGGCTCCATGGCCGGCTTCTTGGTGGGGTTTACCGGTGATCAGGAACTTGACCTTTCTGGAGATATTCCTGATTGTGGTGGCAGTGGAGTTATGGGGGGAAAGGTTTATGAATCAAAAAGTTTGCTTTTTCTGCGACTATTTGGGGGCAGTGCAGGCCATTAATGGCTTGACGGCCTCGTCGCCTCCGGTGGTGTGGCTCCTTTGGCTGTTGGTGTTGCACTGTTTAGCTTTGAATTCTTAGGTGAGAGCGAAACATGTGCCTGGGGTGCAGAATGCAGTGGCTGACTCTCTCTCTCGCTTACAGTGGGACCGATTACGGAACTTGGCTCCAGCGGTGGCGGAAGTCGGGGAGAAGTGTCCTTGTCACCTTTGGACCGTGTCCTTGGAGACGCCGACGGCCTGTTTTGGGCATCTTTGTAAGGTGGGACCTGGGTGACTTATGAGGCTGCTTGGGGTCTGTGGTACGACTGGTTGGTACAGCTAGGGTACGTTTCAATGGAGGAGGATCATGTCAGATCGTTGTTGTGTTTTATGGCTCGTTGCTTTAGGGAGAGTTGGCCGGCTGCTAAGTTGTCTAGAGTGATGTCAGGTTTGGCATTCGGCTTTTGTATGCGTCGGCTACGGGATCTGACGGAGGACTTTGTGGTAGTTCAGGCGTTACGGGGTTATCTGCGTGGTCGAAGCCGGAGGGATACGAGGCGCCCGGTTGTTTTTGCGCTTTTGGAACGGCTGGGCTTGGAATTGGCGTGAGTCTCTGCATCTAGTTTTGAGTTGGACTTTATTCCGATTGCCGTTTTTGTTAGCGTTTTTTTGGGCTTTGCGGATTGGGGAAATAGTCTCACCCAGTCATTCGAGGGAAGGCGGTTTACAGTCGGAGGATGTGGAGGAACACGAGGGTGCGGTGCAATTTTGCATCCGCAGATCTAAGACGGATCAGCTGGGTAAAGGCAGACGGGTGGTCTTAGGTCAGGTCCCGGGAGCCTTGATGTGCCCAGTGGCATGTCTGTGAGCTTTCAGAACGTTGCAGAGGGTCTTGCGTGGGCCATTCCTTTGTCATGCAGATGGATCCTTTCTTACGCGGTTCCAGTTCACTGTAGTTTTTCATCGGTGTCTGGACGCGGTTGGGTTGGATTCGGCTACTTTTGCCCTGCACTCGTTTCATTTTGGAGTGGTTATGGAGGCTGCTAGCTGGGGTCTTAGCGCAGAGGTGGTCCGACGGATTGGGAGATGGGATTCGGACAGATTCTGGTTTTACATTCGTCCGTATCTGGTGCTTTAAGCCGGAATCTTTGCTGGTTGTACCGGAACAAGGGGGTGGGGTTTGTGGCTTGCCAAAGGTTTGTTTTGTTACCTTGTTTTTTTTTATCCTTAGTGCGTTCTCCCCTCCTGGTCTGAATCCTCGGACACTCCTACTTGCACTGGGGTGCGGAGCAGGTAGCACTGCGACCGGATGGGCGTCAGTTGGGCATCTCAAGGAGCGTAGTGGTGGTGTGATAGTTTGGTAGACGAGAGATGCGATGGATGGGGGTGGTGCCTGAGGTAATGCAATTTGCTGAGATGGATCGACAGCCTGACATCCTAGTGGTGTACGCAGGGGGCAACGACCTGGGGTCGTTATCTTCCAGAGCGCTGACGCAGAACATAAAATACAACCTTCTCCGGTTGTGGTCGGCTTTCCCAGGCATGGTGATAGTGTGGTTGGATATGGTGTTCAGACACCATAGAGAGGTGCCCACTCTGTGGAGCGGTTGAACCGGGCTAGGATTAGGGTGAACTGGTCGGTGGCGGGGTTCGTGGCTCAGAATGGCGGGGTGTTTATTCGTCATCTGGAGTTGGAATTTGGTTAGGGTAATTTTTTGAGGTCCGACGGGGTGCATTTGACGGCGGTGGGTTTGGACTTGTGGGCCCTCGGAATAAAGGAGGGCATTTAGAGGGCAATCGGCTTGGTGGGGGCCTCGCATGCATGAGGTGTCATGGCATGCTTGTGGTGGTGGCAGGGGTTCTTGGAGCTGGAAGAGGAGATTGGCTGAGGGGGTCATTCGGGGTATGACTCCCTCTGGGTTTGGTGAACGTGGACTCGGCCTGGTGAAGGTGAGCTCTTCCAGGCTGGTATCCCTGGAGAGCAAATTGGGTGAGCCATCTAGTATGGCTTTTGGATCCCCGAGCCAGTAGAGTATGGCTGGGGGTAGTGGTGTTTTTTGTCCTTTTGGAGATTTGGTCACCAGGTCGTTTTTGGATCCAAGGACCTCTGTACCACAGGTTGGTGTACTTCGGTACTGGTTTACACGGGTCAAGTGATGTTGGTTGGTTAGTTACGGAGTTATCTGGTTACAGATACGGGTCTCAAAGATATATATGTTTATGTTATTTATATGGATATTAAGGTGATTTATATATTTTAAACAAAGTTATATATGTTTGTATTTTCTTAATAAAACGGCTGCTGGGGCCAATTTAATCCAGATGGTTGCCAGTGTCATTATTGGTTGGGAAGGGTCACTAGCAGTGGAAGGGGAGGTTTAGAAATGGGAGGTTTGGGGGCGCAGGATAATCAGTCAGTGTTGCTTAGGGTCAAGCAGCGCGCCGGACCACCCTCTCCTCCTAGGGGAGGCGTGGCATGACCCAGTACGTTGGGCGCGTCGACAGCGTGCCTGGCTGTCGGGGAAGGGGCAGAAGTGACAAGCGTCCTTGGGATCGCCCCTTCTGCCCCACGGGCAGTTGACGCGGCATGAAGCAGCAGTCCTGCCCGCCCTCCCTATACGTGCTTTGGGATTGAGGGTAGGTGATGTTTGAAGCAGGAAGTGGGTGCTTGGTCGGGTGTTGTTTGGTGCATGGGTCTCTGTAGGCCCTGACTATGTCATGGTGGCCGTTGGCTGCAGGGGTTCTTGAAGCTGGAAGAGGAGATTGGCTGAGGGGGTCATTGGGGGTATGACTCGCTCTGGGTTTGGTGAACGTGGACTCGGCCTAGCAAAGGTGGGCTCTTCCAGGCTGGTATCCCTGGAGGGCAAATTGGGTGAGCCATCTAGTATGACTTTTGGACTTTTTTGTCCCTTTGGGGATTTGGTCGCCAGGTCGTTTTCGGCTCCAAGGATCTCTGTCCCACAGGTTGGTGTACTTCAGTACTCATTTACATGGTTCGAGTGAAGTTGGTTGGTTGGTTGGTTATGGAGTTATCTGGTTACAGATACGGGTCTTAGAGATATATATGTTTATGTTATTTATATGGATATAAAGGTTATATAAAGTTATATATATGTTTGTATTTTGTTAATAAAACGGCTGCTGTGGCCAATTTAATCCAGATTGTTGTCGGTGTCATTATTGGTTGGAAAGGGTCACTAGCTGTGGAAGTGGAGGTTTAGGAAGGGGAGGTTTGGGGGCGCAGGATAAGCAATCAGTGTTGCTTAGGGTCAAGGTTGGTACATCAATGCGAGCTGTGAGGAAGAAGGTTAGCTGTGTCTGTCAGCACAGTGTCCAGAGCAGGGAACAGATACAGGAGACAGGCCAGATCACCAGGAGATGTGGAGGACAACAACCCAGCAGCAGAACTGCTCCTCCTTTGTGCAAGGATAAATAGGGGGAACAGTGCCAGAGCCCTGCTAAAACTTTGAGATTCTCAGTTCACATATTTTGATCAAAAGATGTTTAAGCTGCCCACGACTTTCAGAGTGATCTCAAATAGGGCAGTCCTACACTATCTTTTACCTCTCAATAGAGCCACATCCAGGCCTCTCACTGGGTCCACCGACCTCCTTTATCCAGAGAGAAAAAAATAAAAAAACCCAACCTGCAAGCTGCACTTCTTATGACAGCCTGTGAGACTGGGCAGGTGCAGAAAATCAAAATGGAGGCACCCTTTCCTCCCCATATAGGTTAAAATCAATATATACCAAATATAACGTATGGTTCTGCACAAAAAACACTTCTGAAAAAACATATGCAAACCTGGGTGCCACTGGCAGGGCTGCGGCACATATATATATATATATAATATATATATATATAATATATATATATATATATATTATATATATATATATATATATGCATGTCACACGCACTCCACTGTCAGCAGCATACTACTGCAAAAAGGGCAATACACTACGTGGAAATCCCTAAAAAAGCATTTATGCTGTCTATCATACATGAAAAAACTTTGAGATTCTCGGTTCACATTTTTGATCAAAAGATGTTTATGCTGCCCATGACTTTCAACGTGATCTCAAATAGGGCAGTCCTATGCTATCTTTACCTCTCAATAGAGCCACATCCAGGCCTCTCACTGGGTCCACCGACCTCCTTTATCCAGAGAGAAAAAATAAAAAAACCCAACCTGCAAGCTGCACTTCTTATGACAGCCTGTGAGAGTGGGCAGGTGCAGAAAATCAAAATGGAGGCACCCTTTCCTCCCCATATAGGGTGAAATCAATATATACCAAATATAACGTATGGTTCTGCACAAAAAACACTTCTGAAAAAACATATGCAAACCTGGGTGCCACTGGCAGGGCTGCTGCACACATATATATACACTCACCAGCCACTTTATTAGGTACACCTGCCCAACTGCTCGTTAACACTTAATTTCTAATTAGCCAATCACATGGCGGCAACTCAGTGCATTTAGGCATGTAGACATGGTCAAGACAATTTCCTGCAGTTCAAACCGAGCATCAGTATGGGGAAGAAAGGTGATTTGAGTGCCTTTGAACGTGGCATGGTTGTTGGTGCCAGAAGGGCTGGTCTGAGTATTTCAGAAACTGCTGATCTCCTGGGATTTTCACGCACAACCATCTCTAGGGTTTACAGAGAATGGTCCGAAAAAGAAAAAACATCCAGTGAGCGGCAGTCCTGTGGGCGGAAATGCCTTGTTGATGCCAGAGGTCAAAGGAGAATGGGCAGACTGGTTCGAGCTGATAGAAAGGCAACAGTGACTCAAATAGCCACCCGTTACAACCAAGGTAGGCAGAAGAGCATCTCTGAACGCACAGTACGGCGAACTTTGAGGCAGATGGGCTACAGCAGCAGAAGACCACACCGGGTGCCACTCCTTTCAGCTAAAGAACAGGAAACTGAGGCCTCCAATTTGCCCAAGCTCATCGAAATTGGACAGTAGAAGATTGGAAAAACGTTGCCTGGTCTGATGAGTCTCGATTTCTGCTGCGACATTCAGATGGTAGGGTCAGAATTTGGCGTCAACAACATGAAAGCATGGATCCATCCTGCCTTGTATCAACGGTTCAGGCTTGTGGTGGTGGTGTCATGGTGTGGGGAATATTTTCTTGGCACTCTTTGGGCCCCTTGGTCCCAAAATTGAGCATCGTTGCAACACCTTGTGGAATCTATGCCACGAAGAATTGAGGCAGTTCTGAAGGCAAAAGGGGGTCCAACCCGTTACTAGCATGGTGTACCTAATAAAGTGGCCGGTGAGTGTATATATATATACATGTACACACGCACTCCACTGTCAGCGGTACACTACTGCAAAAAGGGCAATACATTACGTGGAAATCCCTAAAGAAGCCCTGCTAAATGACCTCCAGCAGGTCACTAATATCCATGTGTCTGCTCAAACTGTCAGAAACAGAGGGTGATATATGAGAACCCGACATCCACAAGTCGGTGTTGAGCTTACAAACACCATGCAGGACGATTGGCATTTGCCAGAAAACACCAAGATTAGCAGATTTGACATTGGCGCCCTGTACTCTTCACGGATGAGAGCAGGTTCACACTGAGCACATGTGACAGACGTGACAGAGTCTGGAGATGCTCTGCTGCTTGAAAATTCTTCCATCATGAACGGTTTGGTAGTGGGTCCGTAATGGTGTGGGGAGACATTTCTTTGGAGGGCCGCACAGCCCTTCATGTGCTAGCCAGAGGTACCCTAACTGCCATTAGGTACCAGGATGAGACCCTTAGACCCATTCTGAGACCATATGCAGGTGCAGTTGGCCTTGGGCTCCTGTGGCTGAAGTCAGCAGTTCTTGAATAATGAAAACATTGATGCTATGGACTAGTCTGACTGTTCCTCAGACCTGAATCCAATCGATTACATCTGGGACATCATGTCTCATTCCATCCACCAACGCCACATTGCACCACAGATTGTCCAAGAATTGTCTGATGCTTTAATCCAGGTGTGGGAGGAGATCCCTGAGGAGAATATTCGCCGCCTCATCAGAAGCATGCCCAAGTGTTATAGGAAGGTCATACAGGCACGTAGAGGTCACACACACTACTGAGCCTCATTTCCGTGTCTTGAGGCATTTCCACTGAAATTGAATCAGCCTGAATTTTCCACTTTGATTTTGAGTATAATTCCAAATCCAGACTCAGTGGGATATTAATTTTGATTTTCATTGATCATTTTTCTGTTTTAATGTTCTCAATGCATTCCACTAAGTAACAAGTAAAGAATTGCAACTGGAATATTTCATTAATTGAGATCTAGGATGTGGTATTTTAGTGTTCCCGCTCTGGGATTGCTGCAGAGTCCAATGAAGACAGAGACACAGATAGGTTTTCTGGATTAAAACACGGGTCCTCATGGCTTTTATTAGCACAGCAGCTATTACAGCATACAATTTGTACCAAACATAAACAAAACAGAAAATAAACTCCTGCTCGTCTGAGCGTTGACTTACACAAGTTCTCCATTGGCAACATGAGCGCTCCTGGGTTGCTCTCCTGTGTTCCTTCCCAGATCAAACTCCTAACCTGTGTAGCATAACACCTGGTCAGCTGACTAGCAGACTTATAAAGGCCATCTAAACCCTGACCTGGAACACAGGAAGTAAGCACCCACCCAACACTCTGCTTACTCCCGATATTCTGGGCCATCCATTTCAGTGGGGGAATGGTCCATGACCACCCTAAACTGTCTTCCAATCGGGTAACACCTTAGATACTCAATTGGCCATTTCAAAGCCAAACATTCTTTCTCTACGATAGCGTAGTTCTTTTCTGCAGCCAACAATTTCCTGATTAAATAAACCAACGGGTGTTCTTCACCATCAACTGCTTGGAACAATACGGCTGCTAGACCCACATTTGAGGCATCGAACTGTACTAGGAACTCTGCCTTGAAACTAGGGGCCTTTAATACCGGTCTTTTACAAAGCACTTCCTTCAACTCCTGGAAAGCTTTTTCACGTTCTCGTCCCACTTCACCATGGAAGACTTAGGCCCTTTAATAAGGTCTGTAATAGGAGCTGCAACTGAAGTAAAATTAGGCATGATTCTCACTTGCTATTTGGATACCGACTTAGGCCAAGTTTTAATAGCCTCAATTTTATCAAGTTGGGGCTTAATGATCCCTTGACCAATGTTGTACCCCAAATATCGAGCCTTCTCAAATCCTATGGCACATTTTCTGGGGCTTGCAGTCAAGATGGCTTCCTAACTAGAACCGCCTGTACTTTAGCCAGGTGGCATTTCCAGTCTAGGCTGAAAATGACCACTTCATATTTTCTGCATATTTTCTAAGAGGTTGTAGAACGAGATTCATCAACCTCTTGAACATGGCAGGGGCACCGTGGAGGCCAAAGGGTAAGAACAACATACTGAAAATGGCTATCGGGTATAGAAAAAGCTGTTTTCACCCTAGCTGATTTTGTGAGTGGCACCTGAGGGTTTCGCTCCTGCTCCCAGGTCTCTTTCGCGATATCCAACAGACCCCTGGGATATCTACCGTATAATAACTCAAATGGGGAAAACCCTGTAGAAGAGCGTGGAACCTCTCTAATAGAAAGCATCTGGTACAGCCAAAGACAGTCCCAATCTTTCCCATCCTTATCAATTACATTTTTGAGCATCCCCTTAAAGGTTCTGTTAAAACTTTCTACAAGACCATCCATCTGGGGATGATACACTGACATAAGCAGCTGTGTAATTTGTAAGAGACAGCACAACTCTTTTGTCACTTTTGCTATAAAGGGGGTTCCCTGGTCAGTGAGAATTTCCTTGGCTATCCTTGTCTGGGTCAATATGTGGAGAGCTCTCTGGCAATCACTTTAGTGGAAGTATTTCTGAGAAGAATTGCTTCCGGGTACCAGGTAGCATAGTCTAAGATTGCTAGAATGTGCTGGTGACCTCAGGCAGACTTGGGGAGTGGCCCAACTAAATCCATGCCGATACGCTCGAACGTTACCTCAATTATTGGCAACGGAATCAGTGAACTACGAAAATGTGGCTGAGGGGTGTTAATCTGACATTCTGGACGTGACTGACAGAAGTCCTCTACTGTCCTATATATCCTTGGCCAGTAAAGATTCTGCTCAATACGCTCTTTGGTCTTTTCCACCCTAAGGTGTCCACCCAGTACATGGGAATGACCAAGCTCCAGCACCATGCGTACATACGACTGCAGCACCACCAGCTGTTCTACCACCTCTGTTTGGGTTTTCTTTACCCTATAAAGCAAATCCTCATGTACCCCAAAATGTCAGTACCCCAACTCTATGCCCGGCTGTTGCTGAGCGCTATTTATAACCTCTACACTCTTTCAGGCTCTTTCTAATTTGGGATCCTTTATATGCTCAGTACCGAAGTTCCCTCTGGAAACCTGCAAGGTGTAAAACTCCATTTCGGGGAATTTTCCTCTGCATCCCCGGCTAGAACCTCTAACGGAAAACTATCCACTCCCTCAGTTACCAGTGTACCATCACTTACAATATCACACTTTTTTATAATTTAAGTTTTCTTGTGCAATTGACCCACTTATTTTCCTACATATTCCAAAATAAGGGAACATCACGGCCTATTATCACAGGGTACATTAAATTATTTACTACGCCAACCTCATGGCTCACAGACCCACATGGAGTCTCCACTGTGACTATTGCTATGGGATAATCCTTAGTGTCCCCATGTATATATACTACCCCCAGGCAGAGGGTCTGGAGTTTTATTTAGAGTCCACCAAACTGGCCCGGACTAAGGGCACCAGCATCCCAGAGTCCATCAGCGCTTTCACTGAACGGCCTCCTATGCGAACTGGACACACTTGCCATTCACTGATATTGTCTAGTTGGGCAACATAAGCAGGTCCAGCAAAATAAGATCTGTGCCTCCCGAAGTCACAGTCCATGGATTCTGCTAGCATAGGGCACCGGGCGGCCACAAGTCCCGGTTCCTGGCAGTGCCTGCAGACCACATGGCACTGCCAGCAGACCACAAAGTCCTTCTTTGTACTTGCCATCCATTGGTTGGGACGCTCTGAAATGTGCCACCCTCCTAAAGATACAGTCAGCCCCCTTTATTAGTAGAACAGTCTAACCGTATGTCGGTGTCTTCTGATTCCCAGGGTTATGCAAGTCCTGGAGGAAGTCTTCAGTGGCAGTAACTCTTCCCACCATGGAGAGACCAGGTCTCCATGCTTTCTGTGGTCAATGTACCCCAGACAGCACCTTATCCTCACCGGTAGGGCCCAGACAAACTGGTTGCACACTATTCATTCCACGATTTGGGCTGGCGTGAGCTCCTCTGTTTGCAGCCGCTTGCTGGTAAGGTGAAACAGGTTATACATCCGTGACCTTGCTGGTTTTTCCATGTCATACTCCCAGGTGAAGACTCGCTGTGCACAGAAAGCCAAGGTAACGCCTAGCCGGGACAGTATTTCACCCTTCAACTTTGTATACACCCTGGCATCCTGGACTCGCAGGGCAAAGTACACCTTTTGATATTCCAATGTCAGGAAGAGGACCAGCACGTCAGCCCACTGGTCTTGAGGTAGCTGCTCCCCCTCGGTTATCCTCTCAAAGGTGCCAGGCAAGCTTCGACTCCGTCCTCACCAATCATTTTTGTCAGTACCCTCTGCACATGCTCACGGGGTGCAGACTGCAATCCCTGAGACACCCCTTGTCTCTCTAACAAGGCTTGCACCTGCTGTTGCAGAATCTGGTGGTGGCCTGGAACATCTGCACAAGCAGATATTTGGTCTCACTTTGAGCCTTTACCGCTTCTTCGTGCACTTGTTTTTGTTGCACATTGGTCTCCTGTTGTGCAGTAACAGCTTGTTGGAGGTAGAAAGTTGTTTGAACCAACTGCTGGATCAGCTAATCCATCTTCACCCAGGACATGGTTTATCACGCTCCCACTGTTAGTCTCTTTAGGATGTCTGCATCTTCCACCATATGTAAGCGGTTGCTGCTCTGGGATTGCAGTATAGTCCAATGTAGATAGAGACACAGACAGGTTTTCTGGGTTCAAACATGGGTCCTCCCGAGTTTTATTAGAATAGCAGGTATTACAGCATACAAAGCGTGCCAATCACACCAACAACCCAGACAAGAAACTCCTGCTCCTCTGAGTGCTGACTTAAGCAATATAGTTTTCCCTTACTACACCTTATAGTCCTTCACTGGCAATATTAAAGCTCCTGGGTAGCTCTCCTGTGTTTCTTCCCAGATCAAACTCCTTAACCTGTGTAGCAGAACACCTGGTCAGCTGACTAGTAGACTTATAAAGGCCATCTAAACCCTGTCCTGGAACACAGGTAGTAAGCACCCACCCAACACTTCGCTTACTCCCGATAAGAGCTGTGCCAGGTTTTGGCTGAAGCAATGATACTAATGCTAAATGGATGCCAACCATTTACTGTGGCTGACACAACATAAACGAATGGCTCCCGTCTCACCAAGGCCAGGTAATCTTGGTGACTAGAGAGGGGCAAATTTCTCAAAAAACAGCTATTTCCTGGCTGCAGAGAGCCTGTATGGTGTTGTAGAACATTGTGCCATGCTCAAATATGCATAGGGAGCGTGGTTTGGTCTTCATACAATGCTGTGTTTTAGTATGACACACACATGACAGCTGCCGCTCTTAGATTCGCCTCACTCTTCAATTCCCTGGGCACTTACAGGGGCAAAACTGACCAAATAAGTGAAGCAGGAATGCAGCCTGACAAGGTAACGTCAGCACCAGCTTGAAAGAACCGAGTTGAGGGACAAGATCCTACTATAACGTCGAAGAGCGCACCGACATCAGATGACTCCACAGATTATGACAGAACCTGTTCTGTTAAACGCTGATCCATATAGAAACCCCCCGAAAGAGTGGAGAGGGTGTCGGCAGTAATTTTGCATTGACGTCACTGATCATGTTGCCCTTCTTTTCATCCGTCAGTGTCAATCGGTCAATAATCCATCAGTATTGCTAAGGTCAAAAATAAACAGGAGTTGATCCAAAACAGAGATGGCCAGTAGAATATTTGCATGTGTTCTGTGTTCTATATCCACTCCTGCTTTTGGCTAGCAGAGTGGTGGAGGGTGGAAACAGCATTAGGAAACCACAGGGTGTTCCAGTGAGACAGCGGTCAGTTGGCATCGGCATGAGTAGGTCACAGAGTGGCACAATGACAAATTTTGGAGGTGGCAGCAACATCAGGAGCCCACAGAATGGCAGAATGTCACAGTGTGGAGGTGGCAGCCACATCAGGAGCCCACAGAGTGGCACAATGACGTAGTGTGGAGGTGACGGCAGCAGCAGCAGCATGAGGTCAGAGAGTGGTACAATGACAAATTCTGGAGGTGAAAGCAAGAACAGGAGCCCACAGCGAGGCACAATGACAAATTCTGGAGGTGGCAGCAACATTAGGAGCCCACAGAGTGGCAGAATGACACAGTGTGGAGGTGACGGCATCAACAGCAGCACCAGCATGAGGTCAGAGAGTGGCACAATGACAAATTCTGGAGGTGGCAGCAACATGAGCAGGCCACAGAGTGGCATAATGACAGAGGGTGGTGGCAGTGGTATGTGAGCAATGAGGAACCCCCGTTCAGACCAGCCAGAGGATGAATGATGGCGCACATAGGCAGCGGCCAACTGACTACACAGGATTTCTCTTTAGTACGCCAGTTTCTCCTCCCTCGCGGCAGCTGGAAAAAAGGCACCCATTTTGGACCGGTAGCGAGGGTCCAAGAGGGTGGAGAGCAAAAAGTCTTCCCTCTGCTGGATGGTGACTATTCTGCTGTCACTAGCCAGGCAAATCAGCATGCTGCGGACCATCTGCGTAAGTGACATCCAGTTTGGCTGCCCAGTAGTCCAGCGGATCTTCTAACTGGGGTGGCAGAGTGCTGTCCAGTGCTGCTCCAGGTCCTGCTGCTGCTGGCGACTGCCCTCCTCCCTAGGCGGGTGAAGGAAGCTGCTCACCAGTGACTCCAGACTTAGGTTGCTGCTGATGGAGCTGGTACTGCTCCTACCCCCCCACCTTCCCCCCCGCAGCCGCGGCAGTAGTACGTGAGCACTGAGGAACCCCCCGGTCAGACCTGTCAGAGGAGGGACGATGCCGCACATAAGCAGCGGCCAACTGACTACGAAGGATTTCCCTATAGTATTTGAGTTTGTCCTCCCTCTCAATAGCTGGGATAAAGGCTCCCATTTTGGACCAGCAGCGAGGGTCCAATAGGGGGGAGAGCCAGAAGTCATCCCTCTGCTGGATGGTGACTATTCGGCTGTCACTAGCCAGGCAAATCAGCATGCTGCGGGCCATGTGCACAAGTGATTCCGAGGGGCTCCCTGCCTCCATCTGCACTGTATACTGCCACGGTGCTTCTGGGTCATCTGTCTCCTACCTCATCTCCCTCTTCCTCCTCCGGATGCTCCTGCTCCTCCTCTCTTGTCACATGAATAGAAAAACTACTCATTTCACCAGACACTGCTTGTGCTCCAATGGCCTCCTCCTCCTCCAGTTCAGCTCCGACCGGACTCATGCGGCCGTGAAATGTAGGCGCCACGTCTCCAGTCCCCTCTCCAGACAGATTTTGCAGCATCTGTTCCAGGACATGAAGCAGTGGAATGACGTTATTCATCCCATAGTCCTGGCGACTGAAAAATAACGTGGCCTCTTCAAAGGGCCTGAGCAAACAGCAGTTGTCACGCATGAGCTGCCACTGGCTGACATCAAAATTACACAGGGGAGTGCTCCTGTCCGCTTGCATAATCAAAAAATCGTTAATGGCCTTTCTCTGTTTATACAGGCGGTCTAACATATGGAGCCTGGAATTCGAACGGGTGAAAAACATCGCATATTAACCTATGTTGGGGGAGGCCGATCTGCCGCTGCAACTCAAGGAGGGTGTGCATGGCTTTGTAAGAATGGATGAAATGCATGCACAGTTTCCTGGCCATTTTTAGAATGTCTTGCAGATGGGTGGAAGACTTCAGGAACCTTTTGACAACCAGATTGAACACGTGCGCCATGCAGGGAGCATTGGTCATCCCTCCTCGGTGCAGCGCGGACTCCATGTTCCTTCCATTGTCTGTCACTATGGTTCCGATTTGAAGTTGTCACGGAGAAAGCCACACATTGATTTCTTGCTGCATGACACGGAGCAGTTCCTCCCCTGTGTGACTTCATTCACCCAGGCAAACCAGGTGTAGAACTGTGTGACACCGCTGTGCCCTGCACATGTGGTATGATGGAGCAGCACTTAGGCTTGTGGAGGCTGAGGTGGTTGTGGAGGAGGAGGTGGACATTGGCACAGGATCAGCAGTTTGACAACAAGGAGGAGAAAGCGGCGTCTCCTGTCCAAGTTGTTGTTGTGGCTGGGCAGGAAGCACATTCAGCCAGTGGGCCATGTACTGTCCGTGACCGTAGTTACAGCTCCACACATCCGCGCTGCCGTGCACCTTGGAAGAAACCGATAAGCTCAAGGACTGGCCCACCTTCTGTTCCACATGTTTGTGAAGGGCTGGTGCTGCCTTTTTGGAAAAGTAATTATGGCTCGTAACTCTCCACCTCGGCTCGGAACAAGCCATTAGTTCTCTGAACGGTGCAGAGTCCACCACTTGGAAAGGGAGGGACTGCAGTACCAACAACTTGGACAGGAGCACGGTCAGCTTCTTCAACTTAGGATGGTTGGACGCATACTGTTGTCTATTTGAAATCGCCTCGTTTAGCGACTGCTAGCGCCCTGTGGGGAGGAGCAGGAGCATCTGGACCGGGAGATTATGGCAAAAACAAACAGCTCCCTTCGGCAGATGTGGTGGAGCCTTGACTGGCTGAAATGGAATGCGTGCCACTGGGTGCTGCTGCTGTTGCTGCGGCGGCAGGATGGACCACGACATCTGAGACATGTTTCTCCCTGGCCACTGGATGGTGACGCTGCATGTGTTAACGCAGGGCTGTGGTGCCAATGTTAGCTCCCTGTCCGCGCTTCACTTTCTGCCCATAGATCCTATATATACATATGTTCGGCTCCTCTGGTGTCTTAGCAAAAAACTGCCACACCGCCGAGTAGGTGATTTTACCGCCAATGCTCTGCACTGAGTGACTACTAACCGCTACTTTCTTGGACCTGCAAAGAGGCTTTTCTACCCCGTGGCCATTTGGCTCCCGACCTCGCACTGCTGCCACCCAGCTGACTCACGGCCACACTACCAAATTGCTGGCTGCGCCGCTGCCTGACACGCAAGCTGACACCCTCTTCTCCCGACGATAATGATGAAGCCTTTGCTGCACCCAGCTTCCAAGTGCGATCGGCTACATCATCATCGATTAGTGTTTGCCCGTCACTGCTATAATCCTCAACGGTCTCAGTATGCAGAGCCTGACTACCTGAAACATAACCTCCCATGCCACTCTCCATATCAATACATTCTCACCTACTGCAAGAAGCAGCGGATGTCTGCCCCACCTCTTTGCTGCCAAGTAGCTTCTGACTGTTCTTAAATAGTTCGTCCTCGATGTATAGTGGCACTGAGCCCAGACCACATAGTAGATCTCTACTCAGCGCCAGCGCCACTATACAGTGAGGACGAACTCTTTGGAAGACAGTCAGCAGCTACTTGGCAGTGAAGAGGTGGGGCAAACATCCGCTGCTTCTTGCAGTAGGTGGGAAAGTAGTGATTTGGAGAGTGGCACGGGAGGTTATGTTGCAAGTAGTCAGGCTCTGCATGCTGAGACCGTTGAGGAGAATAGAAGTGACGGGCAAACACAAATCGATGATGATGTAGCCGATCGCACTTGGGAGTCGGGTGCAGCAAGGGCTTCATCATCATCGTTGGGAGAAGAGGGCGTCAGCTTGCGCGTCAGGCAGCGGCGCAGCCAGCAAGTCGCTAGTGTGGCCGTGAGTCAGCAGGGTGGCAGCAGTGCGAGGTCGGGAGCCAAACGGCCACGGGCTAGAAAACCCGTTTTGCAAGTCCAAGAAAGTAGCGGCACAGGGGTCTTCAGTAGGTCACGACCCAAGATGTTATCCTCCAGCTCCCAAGATCTCTTCTCCGGCCCGAATCCTTCCCAATCAATGAGGAAATATCGCCTCCCTCTAATAGACTTCATTGCCAGAATCTCTTTCACCGTGAACCCGTTGGAGGTCTCCGCTTCAGGGGGGGAGGAGGCGACTTTCCGAGATAAGCGATTGAGCACCATAGGCTTCAGCAGGGAGACATGGAAAGAATTTGGGATACGCATGGTAGGAGGGAGCCCTGGTTTATAGGCCACCGGATTGATCCGCTGTAACACCTCAAATGGCCCTAGGAACCGTGGATCTAGTTTATAGCTTGTTATCTTGAGCCGGACATACTTGGCCGACAGCCACACCTTATCTCCTGGAGCAAAAGTTGGGGCCGGTCTCCTCTTCTTGTCCGCCTGAGACTTCATGCGGACGGTAGCTTGCTGAAGAGATTGGTGAGTATGCTACCAAATGGCAGTCATGTCCCAGACCAGGGTGTCCACCGCAGGAACCTCAGAAGCAGAAAGCAGAGAGAGGGGTGGGTGGAGATGCAGTCCATAGACAATGTAGAATGGTGAAGAGCCCATATATTCAGAGTCCAGGGAGTTATATGAGAACTCAGCCCAGGGCAACAGACCGGACCAGTTGTTTTGACGGGCCGAGACGAAGTGACGAAGATACATGCCAAGGATTTGATTGATCCTCTCCACCTGACCATTGTATTGCGGAAGGTAAGCCAAGGAAAAGTCCAATTTTACTTGTAACTGGGAGAAAAGGGCTCGCCATAACCTGGAGACGAACTGGACTCCGTGGTCCGAGACGATGTGACGTGGAAGGCTGTGTAGCCTGAAGATGTGCTCGAAGAAGAGAGCGGTGAGCCGAGGAGCGGAGGGCAGACCTGGCGATGGGACAAAGTGTGCCATCTTAGGAAAATGGTCTGCGACCACCCAAATAACAGTATTACCGGAGGATGGAGGAAAGTTGGTAATAAAATCCATAGACACCTGGAACCATGGAGACTCCGGTGTCGGCAAGAGGTGCAGAAGACCAGATGGGCTGCGATGGGGTGTCTTATCCTGGGCACAGGTGGTTCATGCTTCCACAAATTCCCTTGTGTCCCTTGCAAGTGTCGGCCACCAGTAGAAACGGGAGATCAGCAGATACGTTTTTCAAGCACCAGGGTGCCCAGGCACCAGGGAACAATGTCCCCATTTTAGAATCCTCTTCCGGAGAGAGCCGGACGCACGTGTCTTCCCATGAGGAATCCGTTGGAGGTTGACCAGAGCAACATGAACCAAATGTGTTGGGGGTATAATATGCTGAGGGCCGGGGTCTTCTCCTATGGTATCGGAGGCGCGGGAGAGGGCGTCAGCCTTGATGTTTTTTTCTGCAATCCGGAAGTCGAAACGTGAAAAGAACAGCGACCACCTGGCCTGGCGAGGATTTAAACGTTGGGCCGACTGGAGGTACAGGAGTTTCTTATGGTCAGTGTAGACATCAATTGGATCACGAGCCCCTTCCAGGAGGTGTCACCATTCCTCCAGGGCTAGCTTAATGGCTAATAATTCCCGGTCCCCGATAGCCTAATTCCTCTCTGCCGGAGAGAAGGTCTTGGAGAAGAATCCGCACGTGAGAGTTCTGCCCTTGGCCCCTTTTTGCATGAGCACCGCGCCTGACCCCACGGAGGAGGCGTCCACCTCCAAAGCGTAAGGTTTCTCTGGGTCCGGGCAAGACAGGATGGGTGCAGAGGCAAAAGCCGACTTGAGCTCCGAAAATGCCTTTTCGGATGCTTGTGACCAGAGTTTCGGGTTGGTGTTCTTCTTACTGAGGGCCACGATCGGTGCAACCAATGTAGAAAAATGGGGAATGAATTGCCGATAGTAGTTAGTGAACCCAAGAAGCGCTGTATGGCCAGAAGTCCAGTAGGTCGAGGCCACTGCAGAACAGCCGATAACTTCACTGGATCCATTCGAAGACCTTTATCCGAGACGATATAACCCAGGAATGGAAGGCTCGTCCAGTGAAAAAGGCATTTCTCCAACTTGGCGTAAAGCCGGTTGCTGCGGAGACGACTCAGTACCTGGCGTACCTGCAACTGATGGGTTTGAGGATCAGGAGAAAAAATTAAGATGATGTCCTAGTAGACAATGACACAGGAGTTAAGGAGGTCTCTAAATATGTAATTGACGAATTCCTGAAAGACGGCTGGGGCGCTGCATAGCCCAAAACGCATCACCAAATATTCAAAGTGCCCTTCGCGTGTTAAAAGCCATCTTCCATTCATCGCCCTCTTGAATTCTAACGAGGATATATGCTCCTCGCAGATCTGGTTTAGAAAAGAACTTGGCTCCCCGGAGCCGGTCAAAGAGTTCCGAAATTAGAGGTAACGGATAACGGTTCTTCACAGTGATTTTATTAAGGCCTCGGTAATCGATGCAGGGGCGTAGAGAACCATCCTTTTTCTCAACAAAGAAGAAACCGGCTCCAGCTGGGGAGGAGGACTTGCGAATAAAGCCCTTCTTCAAGTTCTCTTGTATATAGGCCGACATGGCCAGAGTCTCTGGTACGGACAAAGGATAGACTCTCCCCTGAGGAGGACTGGTCCCGGGAAGCAGGTCAATCGGACAGTCATAGGGCCGATGGGGCGGCAGCGTCTCGGCCTCCTTCTCCAAAAACACATCAGCGAAGTCCTGATACTCCGTTGGTAGACCTGGCAGAGATTTGGGAGATGACTGCAGAGAAATGGCACGCACCGAGCGGGGTGTGACCACATTGAGATTCTGGCAATCTGGTCCCCAACGCAAGACCTCGCCGGTCCTCCAGTCGAGCGTAGGAAGCTCCAAGAGGATCGCCGATGAAGACCTAGGTAGCACGTGGCAAGAGATCTTTTCTTTGTGCAGGGCCCCCACCGGGAGGGACACCGGCCTGGTGATGTACTGGATGGAGTCGCTCAGTAGTTCTCCAGAGACGGATTAAATCACCAGGGGTTTTTCCAGCCGGACCAGTGGCAGACGAAATCGAGAGACCAGGGAGGCATGGATAAAGTTCCCGGCAGACCCAGAATCCAGGAAGGCAGGGGCCTGAAACGAGAGGCCAGCGTCCGTCGTGACTTGTACCGGCATCGTCAAATGTGGAGAGGAAGAATTAGCATCTAGGGACGCCTCTCCTACGGGACCTAGGTGCGAGCGCTTCCCGCCACTGGGGACGTAGCGGGCAGACTCGGCGGAAGTGATCCGGGCTGGCACACAAATTCTCCTCCCGGCGACGAGACAGCTCCTGCTCTGACAAGTGAGCCCGGTCCACCTGCATGGGCTCCTCACTGGAAGGTTGCGGAAACAGCAGTGGTGGCCTCTGGAACACAGGCGCTAGTTGAGGCGGACGGCGAGGACGTACGACGTCTCATTCCTGGTGGAGTTCCTCCTGTCTCTCGACGAAACGTACATCAATGCGGGTGGCCAGGTGGATGGAAGGTCTCTGGCGGCCAACGCGTCCTACACTCTGCTGGATAGACCCTTCCTAAAGGTGGCGCAAAGGGCTGTGTCATTCCAGGATAGCTCCGAGGCCAGAGTATGGAATTGTACGGCATAGACTCCCAAGGAGGAGTCTCCCTGGTGAAGGTTCAAAAGCGCCGTCTCGGCAGAAGACGCATGCGCTGATTCCTTGAAGACGCCACGAAATTCCTGGAGGAAGGCCTGTATGTCTGCTGTCACGGGGTCATCTCTGTCCCAGAGGAGTGTTGCCCAAGCCAGGGCCTTCCTGCAGAGTAGGCTGACCATGAATGCCACTTTTGCCCTTTCTGTGGGAAACTGATTGGCCATCAGTTCGTCGTGCATGGAGCATTGAGTTATGAAGCCCCTGCAAAGCTTCGGTCCGCGTCGCACTTAGATGGTAGTGGAAGCCGAAGCTTGGGACCCACCATAGCCAACGGAACAGGAGGTGTAGGAGACACCACTGGCGGAGGTGACGGCTGCTGCTGAGGCGTGAGGAGCTGTCGCACCATGTCGGACAGTTGATCTAGCTGCTGTGCCTGTTTCGAGATCTGCTGCGACTGCTGGGCGACAATCGACGTGAGATCAGCAATACTGGGCAGAGGCACCTTAGCGGGATCCATGGCTGGATCTAACTGTGACGGACAGCGGTAGTGGATCCGCTTGGCCACCGCAAGCGATGGTAAAAGCCAACGCCAGGGAGCGGAGTCTAAGTAGAACCCGGTTTTCACCAGAGCCTGCCGCAAAGCGGGATGGACTTGCTGCGGCGGGAAACTACCAGGTCGCTTCCACTGATGTGACTTGCTTGCGGTGGAAGCCAAGGGAAAGCATGGTACAGAATCGTAAGGCATAGACGTAGTCGGGGACAGGCGGTAGGTCAGGGCAGGCGGCAAAGGTTCGGGATCAAGAGACGTAGGCTCAGAACACAGTAGACAATATTACACACTACGGAACGCTTTCTCTAAAGTCTAGGGGCACAATAGATCTGGCGCGGAAGTGCCAGGGCGGTAACCTTATATAGGACCGGCGGCCAGCTATTAACCAATTACTGACGCGCTGGCCCTTTAAATCTCACAGAACTGCTGCGCTCGTGCGCACGGCAGCTGGCAGAAGCCGCACGGGGACAGGAGTGTGGTTAGGTAAGTCCTGGCTCCTGGGGAAGCGAGTGCGCCCGCGGCGCGACATGCGGACCGCGATGCCACTCGTTCCCGGAGCACGGGGGCACGGATGGGACACGGGTGTGCCCGCAGCCCGATGCATGGCTGCAGGACCACCCGTGACACCCATTTGTATTCTATAAATCTAGCTGAAATGTACACACTATTATGGACATTCCCAGCTGTCACTATATATATATATATATATATATATATATATATATATATTTTATGCTCCATAGAGCACTTCGTGATGAAATAATAGGTAAGTTGCAATCTGATATATAGTTAGGAGCCAGGTACATAACTTTTAGAGCAATATCGTTTATTAATGCAAATCTATTACCCAGGTAAAAAAGGGACATTTAAAGCGCAAAGAGGGACAGAGGAATTCGGGTTAAAAATAGGGACTAAGGGCGACATGTATGATTTTTGTCACCCAGGTGCCATTTTTCTCTTCAAAATAGGTACACCTAGGAGATATGTTACTGTATTTTGAACTGTCCCGCCTTTGATTTTGATTGCTTCTAACTTCTCCATAGTTTAGAATGGGTCCCTGTCGCTCCTATTCTGATTGGCCAGGATTGCCAAGCCCCCGCTAGCTCAACCAATCAGCTCTTTTCTGCCTTTTTTACTGTATTTTGAACTGTCCCGCCTTTGAATTTGATTGGTCAATACTTCTCCATAGGTTATAATGGTTCACTGTCGCTCCTATTCTGATTGGCTGGCTTCTGCCGACCAATGAGAATAGCTTACAGAATTTGAATTACTGTATTTCCCAGCAATTTCCAATATCCAAATTCCCGATGTAGCGCCGTTCTTGATTTTTGAAAAGTGGTTTTATTTATATATTTTTTTAGTAGGTTTCAGCTCTTTTTCAGAGAATGTTTGACGCCTTTATAAAGGCGATTTTTTGATTCATACTCCATGCCGCACGGACATCTTTAATGATTTGTCGCTCTTTTACAGCCTGTCTCGAATCGGAATAGATGTTCTGCGCAGTCCCGCACTGCGCCTAAGTCCCGCAATGCGCCACACACACTGGCGAGGCGCGGCGGACTTTACACCACATGTATGATCGCACTACCTCGGGCGGCAAATCTTAGGCGCAGCCCCGCACTGCGCCTAAGTCCCGCACTGCGCCCCACACACTGGCGAGGCGCGGCGGACTTTACACCACATGTATGATCGCACTACCTCGGGCGGCAAATCTTAGGCGCAGTGCGGGACTGCGCCTAAGACCCGCACTGCGCCTCACACACTGGCGAGGCACGGTGGACTTTACATGATAGGTCTGAGTGCGCCCCAGCGCCGACATAAATCAGGCGCAGATTTCGCCGGAAAACTGCCGGAAAGGTGCGCTCCGACGTGGCGAGAATGATACATGTCGCCCTAGGTGTTGTCCAAATACGTGAACCCGTTAAGGATTATAGAGGAGTACATCCTAAATTAATATACACATAACATAATCTTGGTTCCAAAAGTTTACAAAACCATTCACACCTCGATTGTGTAGTTCGATTTTTGCTATTTTATATTGGAAATGGGTCTGAAAAAGAGGGGGACAGAAGTTATATTAGTTAAAGCTGCCACTCTACAAAAAGAGAATACAGAATTAACAGCTATTTAGTGTTCCTTCCATACTTTGAATAGTTACCTCTGTGGTTTGGTAACTATGACTAACAGACAGTTACTAACTTTAGTTCTTGGCCCATACTGGCAGTGGATAGCTACCTCAGTTCCTACTGGAATAGAATTTCTTTTTCTAATATATAATCCGAAGAGGAAGTGAGACAGTCAGTTACCCGTGAACTTGTCGTCTGCAAAGTACATAAGGACGGCTGTCATGAAGTATTTGTGTCACAAATATATATTCATTTACAGTATAACAAATTAGCACCTTCCTGTTACTTTTGCTAAGGATAAGCTTAGATATGTTAAATATATCTAGATTTTGTAGGCACATAGCACAAAAATGTAAGAAGTGAAAATACACATATGTTTATTTTTTCCATTGCTAGCCTTTATGCAATTAGACTGATCTCAGAAGGAAGAGACAAGTAGATGTTTTTCTGTACAGTTTACAGTTGATATAAAGTTACAACACATTTTCTGCTAATGTAATGTGTCATTTCTCAGCTGCCTAAAAATATACATATAGACATAAGCAGATAACATACTATATTACAGTAGAGTCACATTTTGCCATATTATAAAGCCACATAATATTGGTTATTTTATAGGGTGCCTCAGTTGTCTTACTAGGTAGTTTGTAGGGGTGACTAAGGTTAGGTCTACACAGCATATGACAAAATACTGTCGGACAGGACCACAAAAAGCCGCGGTCGGTTTTCGGATTTTCCGTCGGCCTCATACATTCAAAATACAGGGCCGACGGCAAATCCGAGCAGAATCCTGCAGAATATACAACATTTTACATATTCCGCTGGATTTTTAAAGTGACAGTGAAAAACCTGTGCTGTGTAGACTACAGCATGTGTTTTTCATTGCTGTCTATGCAGCACAGTGTGCCATCAGATTTTCAGCGGTTTCAAAATACTAAAACCGCCGAAAATCCAACAGTGTTCCCTTATCTGCGTAGACATATAGACATACCCTAAGCAAGTTGTTGCAGTTCAACTTTTTATTGTTACGCATTGAAAAACTCTACCCTGGGGTTCTTAAACTGGGGTCAGTGATCTTGACCCCACAGTAGGTCCTCTCCAGGCCTCTAAAATGACAGCAGATTTTGCAACCTGTTTTCACATATTATCGCCATGATGGATCTTTCTCCTCAGGGTATGTTCACACAGCGTATTGCAACGCTTATTTACGCACGTAATTACGCCTCTGAATACGCACTGCTAGAGTCTCCAAAGCAGCCTCACCTCAGCCTCAAAATACATGTCGTAGAACAATTTTATTGACATGTGCTGGGTGGAGGTATTGTTTGTTGATATTGTGCTGGGTGCAGGAATTGTGTAAAGGATCTGGATAAGTTGGAGGCCTGGGCAGAAAAATGGCAGATGAGGTTCAACACAGATAAATGCAAGGTTATGCACATGGGGAGGAAAAATCAATTTCATGATTACTTGTTAGACAGAAAACACTGGGTAAGAGTGACATGGGGAAGGACTTGGGAATCCTGGTGGACAGTAAACTTAACTGTAGCAGCCAGTGTCAGGCAGCTGCCAAGGCAAATAGGATTATGGGGTGTATAAAAAGGGGCATAGATGCACATGATGAGAACATTATTCTCCTATTATACAAGTCACTGGTTAGACCACACATGGAATATTGTGTACAGTTTTGGGCACCAGTGCACAGGAAAGACATTGTAGAGCTTGAACAGGTACAAAGGCAGGCAACAAAAATAATAAAAGGACTAGGTGGACTACAATACCCAGAAAGATTAGCAAGATTAGGTTTATTTAGTTTAGAGAAAAGACGGTTTAGGGGGGGACATAATAAATATGTTTAAAGGTCAATATAGAGATCTGTCTCAAGATTTATTTATACCCAGGACTGTATCTAGAAGAAGGGGGCATCCTCTACGTCTAGAGGAAAGAAAGTTTGTACATAAACATAGAAAGGGATTCTTTACTGTTAGAGCAGTGAGACTGTGGAACTCTCTGCCAGAGGAACTTGTCTTGGTGAATTCAATAACAGAGTTCAAAAAGGGTTTGGATGCATTTCAGGAGCGTAATAATATAACAAATTATAGTGACTAGGATTCTGGAGAAGGGTCGTTGATCCAGGGATTTACTCTGATTGCCAGATTGGAGTCAGGAAGGAATTTTTTCCCTAAAATTAGGACAATTGGCTTCTGCCTCATGGGGGTTTTTGCTTTCCTCTGTATCAACACTTTAGCAAAATAGACTGAGCTGGTTGGACGTCTTGTCTTTTTCCGGCCTTACAAACTATGTAACTATGTAATTGATAGTGTGCTGGATACAGGTATTGTGTAATGATAGTGTGCTGGGTGCAGGTATTGTGTTATGATAGTGTGCTGGTTGCAGGTATTGTGTAATTGATAGTGTGCTGGGAGGAGGTATTTTTATTGATAGCATGCAGGGTGTAGATATTTTGTAATGATAGTTATAGCGGTGGATATTGGTCAGCACTCAATTCACACGGCATGGAGATAAACAGAACAAGTCCTGTTGAATAGTGATGAGCGATTATGTTGACTATCGTCATCGGGTCGATAGTCGATATTGGCAATTATCAATAAGATATCCGATAGTCGATAATTAGACTAACCGCCGATGACCATAAGTCTATGGGAGATGACAACACCTTCATTCTTGACACCCAAATAGGATGGAGAAGCTGGAATTAACATCCACAACATCAAATGGATACGTGCTACATCTTAGCAACTCACTTAGGTTATAAAAGCCACAGAAAAAACTCACAGACCATTCACTATCCCTGTCTTGCACCACAGCCTGACCCTTAAACCTGAATCACCCACAAATTAAAAAGTGCCAGAAGGCAGTATTATTTGAACCATCATTTTACTTGAACTGCACATTGAATATCCCTGTCCTGGAACGCAGCATGAGCCCCAAACCTGCATGAACCCCAATTAAAAAGTGCCGGAAAAAGGAGTCTTTCAACCATCCATTTTAGTTGAACTGGACATTAACTATATCTGTCCTGTACGCAGTATGACCATTAAACCTTCTGACCCAAAGATTAAAAAGTGCTGGAAAAGGAGTCTTTTTCAACACATTTTAGTTGACAGGTACATTGACTAAACCTGTTCTGTACCACAGTATGACCATTAAACCTGTCTGACCCACAGATTAAAAAGTGCTGGGAAAATGTAGTACTTTGAACCACCATTTTAAGTTGAACTGACATTAACTATATCTGTCCTGTACCGCAGAATGACCATTTACACTGTCTGACCCGACAGATTAAAAAGTGCCGAAGATAGGAGTCTATCAACCACCATTTTAGTCTGAACTTGACATAGACTATCCCTGTACCTGGGGCCACAGCCTGACACTAAAATCAGTTTTGATCCACAGATCTCAAAGTGGCATTAAAATATTTAATTAAAAAAAATAAAATAATATATAAAATCTATGCTATTTTTTCAGTGCCTGTCATTTATTAGTATATTTTTGGTAACTGCATTTGTTTACAGAATTTATTTAGGGAGTTTTATATATAGTTTTAACATTATTATCATTTTGCATTTTTTCAAGTGTGATCAACAGTACCAACATACACCCCTCCCTGCAGTTTTAAAGGTATTTTTTTACACGTGTAGATTGTTAATTTGTCCGCACACCCCATAAGTAATAAAAATTGTCCTAATCATCCCCAAACACTTCTTAGTTGAGAGACATTTGCCCTCCTGCTTCTGATAGTGATTTCAGCCAATCAATTGCAATGGTGTTCATTTTCCTCCATAATCCTTCTTCAGTGATTAGGGACAGACCCCCTGGAGATCAAATGATGCGACCCCAAGTGACTCCAGCCCCAGAAAATTTAACCTCAAAATTTGTGCAATTTTTTTCCAGCCCTGGGCCCTTTTTGACACTACATAACCTCACAGAAATCACCCTTTTTCAAAACTGAATTTTTTAAGAGAAATTAGAAGCTCTCCTGATTCCCCAAATGGTGAGAGCTAGTGCTGCGTCAGCCATCTGAGGTCCCACTGCCAGGGCCAGACTTACAGTGGGTGCGGTGAGAGCCAGCTAGCGCTTGTCACTATTAACACCGGAGGTCCAGCGTGCCAGGCCCAGACTTACAGGTGGGTGCGGTGAGAGCCAAGGCTAGCGTCTGTCAATCTATTAACACGCAGTTCAGCAGCCAGGCGGAGTTACATTGGTTGCGGTGAGAGCCCAGGCTGGCGTCCGTCATCTATTAACACGTAAAAATGCCCCTATGACGCAGCAATGAAAACAGTCGTGTTGAGCAGAGTGCGAAGCGGAAGTGTGAGTAAGACCTCCAGTCTTCCTCATACAAAGTCCAAGACCAGGGTAGCGCTTGCCCCTCCAGTATGATACGACCGATTCAGCTTCACTTGGAATACTGGTGGTTAACGCTCCTGATTCCACCCCAGGTGCCCCTTTTTTCTTGGCATTCTTTTTCTCATTTTACTCAACGTGCTGGAGAAATTGTGCTCTGTTCTTGTTCTCTTCCGTGCTCCATACTCCATGTCCTCTGAAAAATCTGCTTCTGGTAAAGTCTTCCTGTACCTCCCTTGTACAATTCAGAGGAATTTTTTTTACCAGCTATTGTACATGCAAGTTTTTTATAGTTTAATTCTAGAAAAGACACATTTTTAAAATAGGATGGAATCCCACCATGTCTTTTTTTATCTTTTTTAATTGTATTAAATGGTTGTCTCAATACAGGGATTGCTACTAAGTTAAAGATCTTGCTAAAACAAGTCATTTTGAAATATGTGTCCATTAACATGTCCTACCTATCCTGTTTCTGACAGCACCATCATCCTTGAGCCACTCTTGACATGTGAAGAACAAATGTCTGTTAGAAACCACATTTTTTTTACATAGGAACCTGTAGTCCTAGCTGCAGTTCATAGCAAAATGTCCCCTAAAACTTCAAAGTCATGACCCTTGAGCCACTTTTGGACAATTGTGAAGAACAAATGTTCTGTTAGAAACAACATTTTTTTTTATAATAGTTCCTGTAGTATTAGCTGCATGTCACAGCAACAATGCCTACCCCTAAAAATTCAAAACCGTGACCCTTGAGCCACATTTGACAATTTGTGAAGAACAAATGTCTGTTAGAAACAACATTTTTTAGAATAGGACCCGTAGTGTTGCTGCATTTCAAACAGCATTACCCAAAAAATTATAAAAATGACTTTCAGCCACTGTTAAAAATTTTTTGTGAGGGAGAAATACACTCAAAAGCCACATTTTCTGTTCCAAAGGACCATGATATTGCTGTAGCTCACCGCAACATACCTCAACACCATTGACAATGCGAAAACTTCTAAAGATAAAGTGAGAAAATGGATACGGTGTTGTCATGAAACCTTGGCTGACCTTTACAGTCTCCTCACAGCAAACCAGACAAAATAAACTGTTGGAAAAGAGAAAATAATTGGCAGGAAGAAATGATCATTATATAAAAAAAAGTTTTTCAAGAGGACCATTTCTGTTTGAAGAGGAATGTGAAGTAGACCGGCAACTAATCGGGACCTCGGCAATGGGGCACAACACATCAAGATCCATGTCTGATTCATCATGATATGTAAAGTCAAACGATCCACTATTATCTGTCGGAAAGCCGGATGCGTTGTTCTGTAATGACTCCTCCAGCTGTGTGAAGAGTCGCACAGATATGACGCTGGCTGCTGGGCAGACACACCTCTATGGCGTGGCGACGATGCTCGGGCCATACGTCATTTTGTATACCAGAAGTCTATTTGGGTCCGGAACACATACAATAATATTGGTGTTGAGACGCAGATAGTCGTGCACCATGATCTAAGCTGGTCTCTGTTTGTTGGATGTGTGCCCTGTATAGCATGCGTTAGTGAGGTGATAAATAAAGATTGCCAGAGGTCACCCATTAGGCTTCTGCTACCTTGCCTGCTGCTGCCGCTACGGCTGCTTGGCACGCTACTGCTGTCACGTCGCTGATGTTGTTCCACCGTGACATTTGAGCAACGTGAAGCAGACGCAACAGGAATGTCTCCAGTTTGACAATCAGCAAGGTCTCCATTTCCTGCATTTTACTCTCTATTTGGGTGGTGGAATAAAAGTTCTGAGTTTGTTTTGTACCGGGATCAGGAGGGTGGCCACCCAGTAACTGTTTGTTCATTTTAAGGCCTTAATGCGAGGATCATGTTGGAGGAAATGGAGCATCCAAGCACTCATGTGAGAGATGGACTTGATTTCCCAAGCCTCTGGGTCGAGGGCACTAGCAAACTCATCTTCCTCCTCCGCCTCCAAATTCGCGCCAAACCTCTTTCCAAGGCAGGACGTCGGTAACGTCGTGTCTAGGAATTCCTCCTCCTCCTCCTCCTCCGCTTCCCATCGGCACAGCTTCAACACAGCCTGACTTGCTCAGATATTGCACCCTGAGAGCTTTTGCGCCGCCTTGCACTAACCCTGACCCCGAAACACTGCCTAATGAATACCGATAAAATTGAGAAACTGTCCGGGTCTTGTGGATTCGACGGAGAGAAAGCTCTGATGTCCGCATCTGTGTCCGATCTCCTCCTCGTCGCTACCGGACCTGTTTGTTTCAGAGTGTCCAACAATCATTCCAAGAACTAATATACCACAATGCTCAGCTGGACAAGGGCATGTCCGCACTGACCATTTTGTGGCTTCTTCAAACTGGCAAGGATGGTGCAGAGCTCTTTCACCTGCCACCACTCACGATCTCAACACCCCGAGTCCGCACCGCTGCTTGTCAGACCATGTGTCACTTCAGTACTGCATAATGGTATTGCGCTGCTGCCACAAAATCGCTGGAGCAATGTGAGGGTGAATTCCAGCTTTGCCACTCAACAATGAGACGTTGGACGGGGAGCCAAAAGGCTGACCATGCAACTCAGGCCAGGCGGGACGAAGCAGGTGCGAAGGCGGTAAGTGCCGAGCTCAGACCTCGAGCCTTCCTCAGTTCTGCAGTCCAGAGTCGGTAGCTCTTAAGAAATTTTCCTGGATGACAAGGTTCATGACATGTGCCTGCAAGGATGTGCTCCAGCCTACCGATCTTAAGGGCGGCCAGCAGATTTCGCCCGACAACGCCACCACCTTGCCTGGCACAAGGTTCTTGTCACCCGCCTGCGCTCGGTCTCGTTGCGGAGAGCCGTCCACAGCTCCTGACCTGTGTGTGGACGGTCTCCAACGACAGATTTAATTTCAACACGGCACTGGTTTCTCTGGGCACGATGATGCCACCAGGTGACCTTGTTGAGAAAGGCCCTGCACCATCCCTGCGGTTTTAAGAGCGGCGCCGAGTCTTAGAGCACCGTCACCCCCAAGACATCCACCCAGCTCACCAGTGAGCTGTCACAGAGATATAGCGAGGCCTTGCCAGCTTACTAGTCCATGTAGTCGTGGTCGCATGGACTTTTCCGGACACAGATGCAGACAACGCGCTTGAAAAATTTTAGATGAAACGTGCCAGGCAGGGCATACGGCTTTTCTTGAAAAGAAATGTCTGCTCGCATCTTGTATTGGAGGGGCAGGCAAGGGCCATGACGTGGCGGAACCCAACTGTGTCCCCAATGGAAAGGCAAAATTTCCAAGGCCAAAAGCCTGGCAATGCCAACATTCAGGCTTTTGGCTTTGGGATGGTTTGGGTTGAAGTGTTTCTTCTGCTCCCAAACCTGGAAGACAGAATACTGGCTGCAAGACTGGCCGCTGTACGGCGTGCAGGTCGTCAAACTGGCGGAAGGAGAAGGGGTAGGATGGGTCTCTGGTGGTGCTGGTGGTACTCGGGCGACGTTGGAGGCTGAAGCAGAGGCTGATCCCTGATCATGACTCTGAGAGACATGGGCAGCTGAGGAACGCTTGGTGGTGGCGGAGGAGGAGGAGGCGGAGACAGAGGGTGTGACAGTGGTTGGAAGCCCGGCGTCGGTCTGGCCTTTTTTTGGCCAAGTGTTGCCTCCATTTCAACTCATGCATTCGCTGCATGTGACTAGACATGTTGGTGGTGGTTAAACACCTAAGATTCTTGCCTCTACTTATGCGTTTACGGCAAAGGCGGCATATGACATCGCTGGGTGAATCAGAGGCTTGCTCAAAGAAGGCCCAGGCTTGAGAGGTCCTGGACCTTTTTGACGGCGATAAGCGAGGAGCGGGGTTTCCGCTGACCGTGGCTGGCGGAATCATATCAGCGGACTTCTGCGACCGCCCTCTCCCTTTTTGAGGCGGGACCCGTACTGACACTACCCCATCGTCTTCCTCCTCGTCCAGTGATGAAGCGCTCACAAGCAAATTCTGCTGAAAAGACCACGTTGGATCCGCAATGTCGTCATCATCATCAACACAGGTGACTTCGTCGTCCTGACATTCTGCATCCAGGAGCTGCGGGCTACAAGCAAGAGGGACTGCAAGGCATTACCGACCGCCCGGGATTTTGCCGATTGACCGGCTTCCTTCTCCTCCTCTGATGGCATCAGTAACTGATCTTCAAAGCAGAGAAAATCATCCTCTTTGGCCTCTTGATCTTTTAACATGCTTTCTGATCCCAACCGCTTTTTGTCTAAAAGAGGTCTTCAAAAAAAGGGATTATCCACAGTGGTGGGTACAGAGTTGACATTTGGGTACCTTCGCTTCTTTGGTGGATGCGATGATGTGTACGACATTGGGGCCGTGACGGGGAGGAGAGGAGGTAAGACCGGGGATCGGGTTTGCTTAACCACGGGTTTTTTTTTGGCGCCTGTTCTTTACTGAGTTCACAGGCCCTGACCCAGCGATGACTCCGAGGGTCCTGCAACCGACAACCCGCTGGCTTTGTGTTTCCCCAGCACGGAAGGAGCACCTTCCTCGACCTTACCCATGTCCTACCCCCCTCTTTGCTCGCTCCCACCTGCATTTCGCCCAGTTCAGAAAGATAAATTTTAAAGGTAATGAAGATTTTGGGAACGTCTCTTATTAAAAGACGGCAAATCCAGCTATTCTCAAATCCCTAAAGGGGTTTTTCTCGCACAATGATTGGGTTTTTAAAATTTAAAAGATCTTTAAAAAAACAAAACAGCTTTGCAATAATGTTCATTACAAATGTCCTACTGCTTTTGAGCTAGCCCGGTTCCTAGGAGTGCATCAGCTTTTTCAAATTTCTATAGCAGCCGACCTGTTGAATCCTTATCTTTTCGGGTGCAGGTCTGAATGACTCATCACCTTTGAAGAATCGGAGCAGAAGCCCCAACCGCCAGAAGCTTCTGTAGTGTAGGGAGAGGAGGGTGGCTCGGCTTCTATGCCCGTGCTGCCTTTGGGTTTAAACCCCGTGTGTGCCTCTTCCCTTGCCCTACAAGATTGAGCAGGATTAGGCTGATCATAGATGTACACAGTGCCCTGTTTGTTCTTAATCAGTGTTGTGGGGTGTAATAAATAATACTATACAGATCAGGGAGGGTTGGAACAGTTCAGCTTGCTGTACTAGGGAAATCCTGAAACACTTTTCAGCTTTCCTTCCTCGTTCTGGAGGGTTTTTTTTGTTGTTGCTGGAGGTGGAATATGTAACTAAGGGAGAGGGTTAGGAACCTATTTGCAATCATAGACCTTTTAGGGGAGGCCACACAGGGTTACTCTGGGAGCAATCCCCCCGCCCCCCCCTCTGTATGAAATTACGGGCGGTGCTGCCCTTGGGCTGAGGGAGGGGGGGCAGGGAGGAGAAGAGGCAAAAGTACACGCCCCCAATTCAACTCCCATTCACAGACAGAGGCTAAAAACTATTATGGACAAATCCTTTTAAAACAAAA
>JAODAL010021291.1:0-67421 GCA_025379985.1 Phyllomedusa bahiana | reverse complement strand
GGCACTGGGGTTTAAAAATTTTTTCCCCACATACCAATTTCAATAAGTTTTGGGACGCCGGGATGTAGAAAAAACCCCTTTGTACGTTTGTGCAGTCCCTAAATGGGGGAAGGGGGCGGAGAAGGAATCCCGTTGATAGAAAAACAGTCCCGGAAAAATTCTGGGCATGCCTGGAATTTTTTTAAATACGGAAAAGACTTTTCGGGGGAAAGGGAAAAGGGGCCCGGGGGGGGGGGAGGGGGCATGCGGGGGAATCCCAAGCCCCTGGAAAGACCAGGGGCGGTCGGTATGTAAATTAGGAGACCCGGAGCCAATAGAATGGGAGGAGGCGGAATCCAAACCAGCAGGGGGAAATCGAGGGGTTTACGAAAAAAGGGGAAAAAGGGGACAGTGAAAACAAGACAGTTTTGGGCAGTTGAAACCCAATTGAAAAGTTGTTTTTTTTCCCATGTCCCTTTTTCTAAAGGGGACCATTCAAGAAAGGGGAAAAAACCCCCCTTTAAGCTAAAATCCCAAATTTGGTTGTGGGGACTGTTTGGATGAGGGGGTAAACAGGGTGCGATCTAATTGATTATAAAGACGGTTGACATCGCCTCAGCTGCCTCATCAGCCCCCCTTTGACCCTTACGGGCCCTTTTCCGATTAGAAATTTTGAGAGCAGGGGGCCTTAATGAATTTTTCCAAAAAACCCTGAAAATGTCACTGCCCTATTAAAATCTTGGGGACGTAATTGAAATGCTTTATAAAGTCATGAATATTGCAGAATACTGTACAAGTGGTCAGGGGCCTGTATGGCAAGACCCTAGAAAAACTAAATTTTTAAAGTGGTTTTCCCCCCTTTGGGCATTTTTTCCCCCAAATAGGATAGGTAATAAAATGTTGGACCCAAAAAGGTGGATTTCCCAGGGGGGGACTTCGTGGTGTCCTTGTTTCTCCTTTTCCGAGTTTTTGGGAAAAATAAACACAGATAACCCAAGTACAGGGGGTTAAAAAAATCTAGAAAAACTTAAAAACAATCTAAATCCAAAGCATTTTTTTTATTTGGTATCATTTTAGTATTTTTTTAGTTTTTTTTTTTTTTAAAAGCAGTAGTGTGCTTTTGGTTTTGGGTTTTTTCATGGTTTTTTTTTTTTTCCCCAAAGGCTTATCAGTGGGAAAATTTCCCAAAAATACTAGGAAAAGTGCTTGAAACATAATGTCACAAATGAAAAAAACACCACTAAAAACACATGCAATAACACTCTAAAATGCTTCAAATGGCAGACTTCTTTTGCATGCATTTTAAATTTAAAAAAACAATGCGTGAGGGGAAAACCAAAAGGGGGGGCCATGGGATTTTTTTCCGGGAATCCCCCAAAAATACATGGATCCCTCAGTTTGTTTCGAGCATACATGTTTTCAATGGGGATACCCGAGGACAGTGTTGCCAAAACCTCGAGGTGGCTTTTCTCTAGCTAAATAAAAATAGGATACAGTATTGAAATTCAAGCATAATCAAACCTTCTCCCCTGTCTTCATGTGTCATGGGAAAATTGGAAAACCCTCATACACATTTCATCAGCTTTGGTTGATTTTTCCCCGTAATGGTTTAAGAAAACCCTTTTTACAACTGTATTTTAGCATCCGTATAGTTCTTAAAAATCTTTGAATACAAACTGTTGTATTAAAGGGAATATGTTATCAAAAATGACTTAGGGCGATGTGCGAAAGAGGGGGGCTGCCATGGGGTTTTAAAGGGACATTTAATTTAGGTTTTTATAGTGGTCTGAATTAAAAAAATGTCAAAAATCTGGGTTGGTATACCTTGATTGTAAAAAATTTATGCCCTGATCTAGGCAATAGCAAAAGTGGGGATAACATATAAATTGCTAGTATATTTGATGCGTTTACTTTAGGTGCATTCAAATGTGTCGTGCCTGGCATATAATGCACCTAGCTTTGGTGAACTACAGTTTATTTATATAGAGAATAGGGCGTCAACAGTTTTTTGGTGAAAAATGCACCAAATAAATGGTGCAGACCTAATGGGACATGTCGTCCTTAATGTTTTTTTTAACCTATTCCCGTAACAGCCTATTTTTTTGTCATGTTCGTTTTTTACTCTTCTCCTTCCGAGAGCCATAACTTTTTTATATTTCCACCTACACAGACATAGGAGGGCAGGACAAAATGTACTTTCTAATGGTGTCATGCACTGTACTATAGAATATACTGTGAAACTGCAAAAAACTTCTAAGTGGGGCAAAATGTGAAAAAAATGTAGTTGAGCAATATTTGCGTGGGTATTGTTTTTATGGCGTTCAATCTTCTGTATCAGTGATGTGTTATTTGTATTCTACAGGTTGATTTGAATCCAGCAATTCCAAACATGTAAGGATTTCTTTATGTTTTGGTACCATAAAAAAAATCCAAACATTTTCACTTACGAAGTACAAAAAAGGGGGCATTTTTTGTGGGCTGAAGTGTACTTTTTCTTGGTGCCAGTTTGGAATACATGCACATTTTTTGATCATTTTTTAGGGAACGTGAAATAACCAAAAAAAAACACAATTTTGGCGTTTGAAATTTTTTATTCTACAGTGTTTCGCGTACGGGATAAATTATGTCATATTTAAATAGATTGGTTTTTTACGGACGTGTCAATACCAATTATGTGAGAACTTTTAATATGTATACCCCGTTTCCCCAAAAATAAGACATCCCCCGAAAATAAGACATAGTACATTTTTTTTATGCAATTCAGAGTTTAGCTGCTTAAGCATACTGTTGTGATGAAATCACTACAGTATATTAATGCATGTTGATTTTTTTTTATTCAACAATAAATCTGAATTCTTGTTCACGGAACAATAAGAAATCCCTTAAAAATAAGTGTTAGCTCGACTTTAGGAGCAAAAATTAATATAAGACACTGTCTTATTTTCGGAGAAACAGGGTATATATATATATATTTTTATACAGCCTATGACATTGTATAAACAGATATTGTGGCTTTACTACTTCCTGCCTGGAACAGGAAGTAGTAAAACGAGAAACATGGCTGCAATGGAAGCCTTCACAAGGCTTCCAGCTGCCATTTTAACTGATTGGGACCACGCGGTCTTGTCGTGGAGGTCCCGATCGCAGGCGTCCAAAGAGTTAAACAGCATGGAATGGAACCAGCTTCATTTTGTGCAGTTACCGGCATTTGTTAGCTGCAATTAGCATCCAGCACCCGCCGGTTTTGTAGTGGGATCGCGACTAAAGAAGTCAATAGGACTGATCCTGTTCACAGGCTCCTTTGTCCATGAAGCTGCTATAAAGTATCTCTCTAAATGCTACTAAAAGTAGTACAGGCAAGAAAACTGTCCCCACAATCATATACCGACAACCGAATTGAGAAATCTATAATCAGATAATAAAATGGCTAAGAAGAAAATATATATATATATCAGTATCTGGTTTTAATAGGTAAAAAAAAATGGCGACAGATTCCCTTGAAACCAAAATTTTGCACTAATCATGTTGCCGAAAATGTCAGCTACAGAAATTATAAGCTGAACACATTGCCTCAATATATACAACTGTATGCCATGAGGCTGCACACATTGCTCACTGTAAAAATATATGTACAGAATATGTTTCTGTTGGCTACCTTTTTGTATGACTGTTTATAGAGGTCTATGGATATGTTTAGCATATACATCATTTTCTGGTACATTTAGTACACTAAAATGTGCTCATAGTACAATTCTATGAAAGCAGCCATATGAAGTATTTTTTCATATATTTATTGTGTTGGTGTCCAGACTTTATAGAAAGGTGAGTGTGGGTGTTTGTGTTGCCATGGCTTATTCCTTTTACTTATTTATGCGCATCAAGGTTTTTAGCTATTCAGCGCATTTCTCCTTGGTAACACAGCAAGATCTGTGTTATAGTTGCTCTTAGCAATTAGCTGTCTTGGCAATGTACTGTGGCCTTGGTCGAGATTGTTCAGATTTTAATTATGGTGTTTAACAATGCAGCGGGAGTAACCCATCAGCCTGCAGAGCATTATGAAAAACATTTCATTTAGTTCCATCTCACTGAGCCAAAGTGAACGGCAGGATATTGCTCTGTGATCAAATATTAGTATTGAAGGTATCTGTACTCATCAGCTCAAGGAAAAAACCACTAAAGTATTATCTCAAGAGCAGCAGGACAATAGGAAATCTGTCTCTTAGTGTTGCTCAAACCTGTCCCTGTTCGGATTGGTACTGGTTCAACCTAACTAGTGAGAAAATTCGGATTCAGAGAGGTCAAAACCCAAATTTTCCTAACTTTAAATCTAATCCCAACCATAACCCTAACCCATAATCGGGGTTTGGGTATTTTACTGGTATGCAATGATTAACTTACCACTCCACGGTGATTTTCATTATCTGGTGGCGCTATCAGTGTAAAGTCACTTCCCGTCTGACATCACTTCCAGTCCGATCTCTCTTCAGATTGAAATAAAAGTGACATCATACCAAGAGCACTGCCAGATCAGAAGTGCTGCAAAGTTGTAAGCTTACCCTTAAGAACCAGTAAAAACTGTAACCCTAATCCCAAAATTTTGTTTGGGTTATGGTTACCGTATATTTGAATTTTTGTTTAGTTTATGCCCAAAAAATCGATTTGGGCCAAAATTGACTTTAACCCAAAACCAAATTGCAAGACTAATGTCTATGTCTTTTATCTGTATACATGGAGCAAATGAAGAAACATTATGGGCAAAAGTAATTCAGCTTTAGGAAAGGCTTTCCTATTTTCAATGGACTAGGTCTGGGGTTTCCAGTGCAGAACATAGTGACATGACCTTTGTACCAGTTATTGGCTGCAGTGGTCATGTGGTTAGCAAGTCATCAATGCAGCAATGTAAAATATATGCATGCAGACTTTGAGACAAATTTACAGTATATGGAAATTTATTTGAAGATTTTACCTTTGCATTGAAATTGGTCAACATCTACAACAGATAGAGTATGCCTAGGATTTAAAAACCACAGCAAGCCATATCTTTATGTAAAATGCAAAAGGGATTATATAGCTATAAAAACATGCATTTATTGAATGACCAAAATGTAGTTCATGCTATAGAGAGGAATACAGTGGTTCCTTAAAATACAATATTAATTGGTTCCTGACCATTGTTTGTTGACCATTGTTTTGTGCGAAACCGATAATATGTTTCAAAGTCCCCAAAGATCAACCCAGCACAATGAAAAATGAAGATAAACCCCTTACCGCCACTTCCAGTTTTGACCTTTATAAAAAGTCCCTTTTTTTCCCATTTTCCCTTTGACCCTTTATGGGGGAATTACTTTGCGATACTTTTACCTATCCATGTGATTCAGAGACTGTTTTCTTGTGACACATTGGGCGGCATGTATGAACGGGGCTGCGTCAGATGTGTGGCGTCTTTTCAGCCCGATATCAGGCGCAGCCCCGTTCACTACATTTTTAAAAATCCCGCACGCCATTATCAGGCGCATTACATAGCGCCCACGGCCCTTTGTAATGCGCCTGATTCTAGGAGGCGTGTGGGAGGTGGGGCACACTAGAACCATACAAAGCCATTTATAGCTTTGCTTACAGCATTTCTAGGCGCATTACTGCTGGAACAAGTATACCACTTTCAAAGTGGTATACCTGAGCCAGAAATGTCGTACAAGCGCTAGAATGCGCTTGATTTTTGACCTGCTGTAGAGCAGGTTCATAGAATCAGGTGCATTCTATACTAATATTATGCGCATGAAATTTGGCGTTTAAGTAAGAAATACATTTTGGTCCATACAATCCTTGTTTATTTGTGAAAAACAACAAAATGTGGTAAATATTTGGAAAAATTTGCCATTTTCAAAGTTCAGAAATTTCTGCATGTAAGACAGTAGTTTTTACCCACAAAATAGTTTTAACTAGATCTACCATTTTGACTGTATTTGTTCATTTTTTTTAAATGTCATTTTTTTCACATTGGGGGTTGTTCACAGGGTTTTTTGTGGCATTTTGCACGGTATTCACTTTTTACGTGGGAAAAATGGGGCCCCGAAATTTGGAAATTCATAGCTCTCAAGAGAGCTATGGAACACATTGTCCCCCCCGCCGTACTATACGATCGTATTTACTGCGGGGGGAGAATTTCTGTCGTTGTTAGCACCTGACAATGAGGTTATGGGTGGGAACCCTCCCCCCCGCTCTTTGCTCTGGAATTACGGCTGATCAGGGGGGGTTCCAAAAATCGGCGTACGTGGCCCTACTATAAAAGGCACAATAAACCGTGGAACAAGCCCCTTTGGGGAAAAAAAGTAGTAGTATTTTTCATTTTCAAGAAAATTTGCACACAAAAAATAGTTTTAGAGGCCAGTCCGTTCTGATATAGTTTTTAGGAGCGCATGTTGCACACCCCCCATAAATTACACCATATAAAAAAATTAACGTATTCAAAACAGCATTTAGTAAGTTTTTTTTAAACCCCTTTAAGGGGAAAAAAAGTATGGAAAAAGGGGCGTACCGAAATCTGGGGTATTTTTTTGTCGCTCAGACGCAGCCCCGTTGCATTAGGAAAAAACCCCCGAACGCCTTATCAGGGGGGATTACAGAGCGCCCCGCGGGACTTTGCAAAGCGACGATTTTTTAGGGGGCATAAAAAAAGTAGTAGTAATTTTTTCATTTTTCAAAAAATTTGCACACAAAGATAGTTTTTGAGGCCCGTCCCCGTTCTGAATAGTTTTTAGGAGCCTGATGTTGCCACCCCCCTAAATTCACCATATAAAAAAAATTAACGTATTCAAAAAAAGCATTTTTGTAAGTTTTTTTTAACCCTCTAAGGGGGGCGTAAGAACGGGGGGTGTACCAGAAGTCTGGCGTATTTTTAGCCGAATCAGACGCAGCCCCGTTCATAGTGAAAAGCCTCCCCAAAACCCCTTATCGGCGCATTACGAGCGCCCCGCGGGCACTTTGCAATGGGGACTGTTTTCCCGGGGGGGAATGTGGGAGGGGGGGCACCGAGAATTTTATAAAGCTAAAAATTATAGCTTGCTAGGGGAAAATTCTGGGCCCACATTTTTTGGGGCGGTGCTCGGGGGCTCTGGGGTTCTGCAAGCTGAAAGCAGTAAAGCACGATTCCACCCTGATCCACTTGCTGCTGAAACTCTGGAGTGACGGGGGACCAGCCACCCCTTGACAGGGGGCGAGGCCCCGGCCGGGGGGGAAGGCCCCGGGGGGCCGCCCCAATCAGTTCAGGGGCGGAAAAAAAGGAAATCCCTTTAAAACCCCCTGAAAGCTGACTGCTGGGCCTGTGTTTTTTTCCCGGGCTCCCTTGTGGTTTTTGTTTTTTTGGGTTTTGCTAACCAGTTTTCCTGACTCGGTTTGGTTCTTCTGACCCCGGTTTGGCTCCTGATTTTGTGTTTTGTTCCGTTTGGCTTTTGCCCCGGCTTGGTTTCGTTCATTCCTTTGGTTTCGATTTGTGGCTTTGGCGTTCCTATTTGATATCAAACCGGACTGTTGACCTTTTTTGCTTCTCAGGGCCCCCACCCATTTTAGTAGTTTCGGGGAAATGTTGCAATTTTGCCGTCTGCCCCCCTAGGGCAGCAGTAATTTTAGGCGGGGGACATTTGGGTGGGTTTCCAGTTGGGGCTCACTGCCCTCCCTTGTCGTAAATTTTCACAGGCGGGAAAACCGTTATGCTTACCCTCACTATGGACCCCATGACGCTATGGTAGAGCTGATCAGGATCTGGGCCTGGGGGTAGAACAACCGGGTCCCCCAAGTCAGAGGGTCCCGGGCTTTTACCTTCCCCTCCTGGGGAAAACCCCCTATTCCAGTTGCCGGGAAAGGTTCACAGGTAACGGAAGGCCTTTGTGGATTTAGGGGGTTGTTCCCTTTATTTTAGGCTCCGCCCATTTACCTCGGGAAATAAGGAAAAAAAGGGTGGGGATTGTTATGCCCTTAAAATGCGGGTCCCCCCCGGGAAAGTGGGCATTTTCGTTCCCCGCATGATCCCCGGGAACTGTCTTCTGTGGACAGGTTCTTTCCCGCTTTAGGGGAACTCTTTAATGCCCCAGATAGGGAAGTTTGTGGCCGAGGCTCAGCTGACCACCTTGGGGGAGGGTGAAAAGACTGTGGGGAGTTTTGCTCCAAATTTCGTCGGCTGGGGGTTTCCCGCCCTGGGTGGAAGGGACGAACCTTTTAGATCCCAGTTTAGATTAGGGTTAGCTGCCATGTGAAGGATTTTTTTTGGTGGTTTACCCTCCCCCTTTGGTACCTTAGATGAGGCCATGGAAAGGGCCCGGGTTCGTTTGGACGGGTTTTTTGGGAAAGAAAAGGGGCGGGAAAAAGGGCCCCCCCCCAAACCCGGGTTTCCACCCCCATGGTCCCCCCTTAAACCCGTTGTTTCCTTTTTTAAAAACTCAGAGGAGCCCATGCAAGTGGGGGTTTTTTTCTATCACTGTGGTTGACGCCCGTAGGACCATCGTCACATCCGGGGGTTGTGCTTTTACTGTGGGAAGAGGGACACAGAATTGGGAAATTGCTCCAAGGGAAAAAGACCCAAGTCGGAAAAACCCCAACGCCTAGGGGGTTTCAGAAGGGGATCACCTGGGAGCGGGGTTTTTCCCCTTTGTATCAAATTTTTTGTTTGGTTACCAGTTAAGATTTATATTGTCGCTGTCTAGTTCTGGGGAGTGGTTTGTGGATTTGGATCGCTTCAAAATTTTTTTGATGCTTTCTTTCCCCAAAAACCCTCGGGGCCCTAATTGGGAGACCGTATCTGACTCACTGGGGTAGTGGTATTGATTCCCCCCCACTAGCCCGGGGCGAAACCCAATTTATTGCCCCCCTGAGCGGGAAAGATGGTGGTTGGATCCTTACATTTTTGGGGAAATTGTATTTTTTTTTTGTCTTTGGGGGCGGCCGCTGTTTGGGGTTTTGGGGGCTCCCTTTGGCTTCAAAAAACATACCCGTGTTTGACGGGAAATTTTCAGGGAAACTAGTCAGGTGGGACAACGGTGTTTTTGGGAAAGATTTTTCTCCTTACCATGCTGGGCAAAAACTGATGTGCAGGTTTAGCTTATCGGGGAAGCAGCTGTCCCAGCTTTGAGGCCTATGGGGCTTTTGGGGTAAATTTTGCGCTGGGCAAAGGGTTTTCCAGAATTTCGCCTCCGGGGGAAAACTAGGGCCCTACACCTGTACTAAACGTCCATATGGGGTTTTCAGGAGGGGTTTAAAATCGGTGGCTTATCAGCTAAAATTTTCCCTCTTCTCGCCATTTAAAAAACGTGTCCCCGGGGCGAGCACTTTGTAAGAGGTATATTAGCCCGGGGTTTATTCCCCCCTCTAGGGGCCCCCTTCTCCAGATCGCATAGGAGGGGGGTTAGAAAAAAGAAGTCGCCCGTAGTTTAAAATTCACATAAGGCTCAAAGGTCACTTTCAGGTTTCCCGGTCCAAATTTGGAAAGGTATGGTCCTGAGGAGAAAATCATGGGTTCCCGGCCCAAAAAACCCATCCTTTCTGATTGCCTTGTGAGGGAATTGGGTCTCAACCCCGAAAAATCCAGACCAGGGGGAAAGGGGCCAGTGGCCCCTCCCAAAAAAAGGGGGGACTGTCAGGGGGGGTTTGGGTGTGCTCACATCTAGGGATTTAAAGGGTCTGGCTGATGCCGATTTTTACCCTTTACACTTTTCCCGCTTTAAACTGTGGGGTGACGGGCGCCCAGCCACTCCCGACAGGGGGGCGGTGCACCAGCCCAAAGGGGGGGAACCCCCAAGGCCCCTCCAATCGCTGCAGGGGCGGTATCCCGGAATCCCATTTAAAAAATCCTGAAAGGGGATGGGTGGCCTGTTTATATTCCTGGCTACCCTTGGGGGTTCTTGTTTTGTTGTTTTGCTAACCAGTATACCTGACCCCGGCTTGTTCTTCTGACTCCGGGTTGGGTTTTGATTTTTTGCTTTTGCTTCCTTTGGCCCTTTTTACCCCGGGTTGTTTATGTTTATTCCTCTGGTTCGATTGTGGCTTTGGCGTTTTTATTTTGAAATCGACCCGGGCTGTTTGGGCCTTTTTGCTTCTACGGGCCCCAGCACTTTTAGTAGCGCAGGGACTGCGGGCCAAAATTGCCGTTGCCGTAGGGCAGCACGTCAAGTAGGCAGGGGCAGTGGGGTGGGTTCCCGTTAGGGCTCACTGCACCCCCCTTGACCCTGACAAAATTTTCTGTGGGACAGGTTAAAAAAACCTTTTAAAGGTTTTATTGGTTGGGGTCTTCATCCCAAACAAATTTTCCAAAAATCAGAGTTTTCCCCGGAAAGAGCATTGTTTATTGAAAAAAGTTGTATCCCGAGGCCTTTTCAGCTTAAGGGACCCCCGGAAAAACTTTCTGAAAACAAATTAAACTCTCTCTTAAAGTCTTATTAATTTTTCGTCTTGGGCAACTGTAAAAATCCTTGTTATCGGCCTCCCCCCCAAACTCTCCCCTCTTCAATCTGTCCTGAATTTCAGCCGCCGGTCATCTTTCTCTCCAACCCTATACTGACGCCCCTATCCTGTGTCGTCACTGCACTGGTTGGGCCCCTTCCCGTACAGGATACAGATTTTAATCAGGGGATTCCCTTTATTTAAAAATCTTTCCCCAACGCTGCCCCTCCCTACATCGCCTCCCTCGTCTTTTGTTACCCCCCGACCCGCTCTCTCCGCTCTGCTGCTGTACAGGTTCACTCATCAATCAGCCCAAACCCCCCATGCCCCTCTCCAAGGGTTTTACACGTTCGGCACCACGATCAGGCACACTCCCAAACCCTTTCCCCAGTTTTAAGAGGGCCCTGAGAACACTCTTCTCAGTCTGGCTACTAAGAAACCCTAACTGCTTCCCACATTTGTCACTCCCCCACTAGGGCACCTACAGGCACTTAAACTGTATATAGATGTGCTGCAGGGTGGTTGGTTAAACCATTTTTCCCTGCAAACCCCCTTATTTTTGAAAAAAGGCTGGACCATTGTTAAAATTTTGGGACTTCTTCCGTATGTTTTTTCCCCCTACACCCCCAATAGATTGTAAGCTTTCACGGCAGGGGCCCCCAAAACCTTGTGTTCATCTGTAAGTACTTTTAATGTGTTAAAGTCTGTAAATTTACCCCCTTTGGGAAATTTCCCAAAGTTTCTGTGGAATTTTGTGGCGCTATATAAATAAAAATTATTTTTATTATTATTATTATTTATGTTTTTTTATATATATAATATTTATTTATATATATTTTTATATATATATACATTTCATCATTTTTTTTGTGCATTTGGGTTAGAAATTGGGGGTTTTTTTCCAAAGTGCAAAAATGGAAAAATTCGAATTCACTTGCAAATCACTCATTTAGATGTGGTTATTTTGTTCAGCATAGTTGAAATTAAAATTTTTAAAAATTTCATTGCTTTGGGTTTTATTCGTGTCGGCGCAATCATTGCTTCTGCCCGCCTATTTAAAAGTGGTTTTTTTTCTGTATGTGTTTTTTATTAGAAAAAATACGCAATGACACTTTTCCACAAGGACCCTCCGTGTTGTGGGGAGATAAAGCCGCCAAAACGGGTTTCCTGGAATAAATTTGTCTCTTCATGGAATATGGATTTTTTAAAAGCTTACTGATATCTGATTATATTTAAAGGGGTTGTCCAGATCATTTTGATAAAATCTTTTTTGAATTTCAGTGCCCTGAAAAAATTTTAAAAAAATTATATCACCCATCCTCTACCTGCATTCCGCACTGCCCCCGTCCACGTCTCTTTCCAGTCTGCTAAAAGTATATCCCTTTCCGCACCAGCCCAAATGAAAAATCACCAGCTTTTGCCTGACATAAACCCTTCGGAAATTTAATTTCTTCGAATTGGGGACATTTTAAATTCCCTTTTAAATATAAAGATTTTCCCCTTACTAAACGTGTTTCCAAACCTTTTCCAAATAGAGAAAAGGGCCCAACCCCTTTTTAAATTAAATCAGTCCAAAAAAAATTATAATGGCAAAAAAAATAAACTTGGTTTTTTTTTACAGGGGAGGCCCCGACTTCTTGTTCCCCACTTACCAAAACGTACCCTAGTACAAACGGAGACTTATGGGGCGGGGCTGACATTTAACACTGAGTCACGGCCCCCTTATAACCAAGTGCCCGAAAGCCCACAGTACCTGGGGTTTAAAAACGTTTTGGTGAAATCTTCTAAAAAAAAGGGGACAAAAAAGCAAAACAAATGAAACAATTTTTCCCTGCACTATCCAAAACTAGAAAAAAATGTTTTTGTGGGGGGTTTTCATTTTAAAAAATTTTACCTGTTCCCAAAATTACATACAAAATTTTAAAGTAAGAACAAACTTTAAAATCCCCATCTCGTTTGTTAAACCCGGGGGCTGCCGTAAATAATTTAATTTGATCAAGGGGGACAAAAACCCTTATACAGGGCCCCTAAGCTTACCCCACTTTTTACTGCAAAATGGAAAACGGAAAACGCTCATCCTTGGGGGTTTTATTTTAAAAAGTCATAAAATCAGTCCTTAGACCAAGCATTGTTTTAGGATGGAACCCTCCGCCCCTAGGGGGCGCTGCCCCTGCGAAGTTTTTAAGGTGGGATACTTATTCTTCAGGCCCTTTTTTCAACGGCCAGGCAAAACTAGTTTTTCCCCACTTAGGGGCCCCCCTCCAAACACATTTTTGGACTTTCAAAGCTTATTGTTTTTTCTTTAAAAGGAAGAAAAATTGGCCACCGGGAGCACTTTTTTCATTTTTTTTTTACTGGTGCCCCCAATATAGGAAAAAGGGTGATGTGCCCTGTTTCAGTGCTAAAATCACGTTTCCCCCAAAGGAACGCCCGGGGTTTGAGGTATGTTTCAGAAACCCCAAAATGTTCAATTTATCTTAATTGAGTTTTTAGTCAAAAAAAAAGGGCAAAGAACATCCCTTAGTTTTTAAACCCACAAGTCTTGCTCTCTTTTTTTTTTTGGTACCCAGGGTTTTTGTCATTGCTTTTCATTCCTAGCATTCTGATTCATGAAGAACTGTAGACCAAATTTTGTGCCAACTCCCTTTGTGTAAAAGGGACCCCCATAAGGCTATAAAGCACACTATTTTGCAGTACTTAAAAATATTTCTTAATAAATGTGGAATAATTTTCCTTTTTTCCTGGGGTTTTCGTATTCTATCGTACCATGTGGACACAAACCCATCTGAACAAAAACCCCTTAAAAAAAATTGTACAGTAGAAAAAGCAGGGGTTTATTTCCAAAATTAAAATTTAAAACTCAACACGTTGGACTGAGGTGACCTGAGACGCACCAATGAAGTCAATTATTGGGGGCCCCACCATGGGATGACTTTTTGGGGGCCCTCCCTACACTATTTCACATAACTACCCATACACACATAACCGGGCACTCCCCTCTTTATTTCTGCCTCTTTTCCTTTGCCTTTTTCCTGAAAGCAGAAACATCTCCACCCAAAGGCCCACCATGCCGGGGAACCAACCGGGGGTCTCCCCCCACATGTGGGAAATTTCCAAGTCTGCATGATCATTAAAACCACTTGCAATTGTTAAAAAAATGTGAAAAATCTATTCTTGAATTGATGTTAGTAAGCGGGAAAATTTTGGCAACAAAAGGGATCAACAAGAACAAATTGTGATGGCAACAACTAGTTGACCCATTTTTAAATGGCAGTCTTTTGGGGGCATTTTTTCCCCAACCCCATCCTCAAGGCACCCAACAGGTCATTTTTTCAGGATCTCCCAAAAATTACTGAAAAATAATATACACCGGTGCAAATGCATACAAAAAAGGACTTCACCTTGAAATGCAAGGAAAAGCCAGAAAACATGACCTTTGGTGTCCTTGAGGACTAGGGGTTGGAACCTCGTTTTAGGGTGCTCCTATATGCAGTGGGTAATTCCCAAAAGAGGTCCAAGGAAGGACATTGATGGGATCATTGATGGATATGGATACCAAAAGTAGCACTTTGTCGGTCCAAGAAACTAAATGAATTACATAATGCTAATAACAGTAATATTAGCTATGACAATTTGGATTTGCTTAAAAAAACCACTCAAAGCCCCTGGGGCCATGTCGCACCCAAAAGTGCCTACATTTGGGAATTTTTGGGATAAACCTTAATCCATGGAACAATGAAACAAGTTGGCCGGGTTAAATGAATCATATTTTCTTCAACACCATGTAGACAGCCAGGAGTGTGTGCATCACTTACTTACCTGGGTAAGAGATGGATGTACTATGAGAAAAGGGAAGCCAACATTGCTTTGGGCAATGTTTTGCTGGGAAACCTTTGGTCATGGCATTCATATAGATATTACTTTCAAATATACCACAATCTAAACATTGGTGCAGACCAAGAATATCTCTTGTTCACAATGATATTCAATGACAGTGACCTTTTTCAGCTGAATAATGAGTCTTGCGAGACTGCAGAAATCATTCAGGAATAGATTGAGGAATGTAAAAAAGGGTTCAAGGCTTTTAATTTTCCCGGATATTAATGAACAGATGTAGGATGTGCTGATGTTCTAGAAAAAGTCTGATACATGGAGCTTTAGTTACAACATAGGAAAATTAAAATTTTTTGTAAAACCCCGGTGGAATATCACAGGACACCTAGACAGATCTTGAGGAGTCCATGGCTCGATGGGTCAGCGTTCTTTTGATTGTATGAGGAGGATGTACACAGTGTTAGGTGGTTTTTAATGTTATATCTTCAATAATTGTATTATTTTAGTGAATATGCTTAACATGATCATGTTTTGCGTGTTTTTCAGGTAAACAAACTTAAAGAATACAAAGAACTGACTAATCACATTTTAGTCACAAGTCACATAGGTTCAAGGCATATCCATTGCTTTGTAGGGTATATTGCGGTTGTTTAAATTGCTGCTGTATTCTGTATGCTGGTCACATACCTGTGCAGGACACAGAGAGAAAAACAGATTCCTTTCTGCAAGTGTACAGTCACAGACTAATGTATAAAACCTCATGGTGTAATAGTACAGCAGAATATAGCATTATTTTTGGCCCGGATTTAATACTTGATACTTAGAGCTCCCACTGAATCATGGTACAATTTGTTTTCTTTTCGATACTGTATGGGTGCCATGGTATGCTTCATGCTGTGCCCGCATCATACATAGCCGGATTGAAGCCAACAATAGTGACCACAGCATCTGGCTGATAAAGGAAGAAGACACCCCTTCTAAACCACTAGCATCCCCACAAAACATTTGTGGGCTGCAGATAGTTACAATGGCAGCTGGAGGCCAAATAATGGCCATAATGTATATGCAGCTAGGCCCTGCCAGAGACACGCTAGTAGGGTTCCCGCCAGGCAAAGTAAATGGGAAACTTGTATCAATACACAGTCTGTATCCACCTTCTAATAATCTCTCATAGTCATCAACCTCTTCAGTCCTCTCCCAGTCAATCTATTGGGCTTTTTTATCTTCTACAGCCTACTTTTTTCTCTTAGTTGGATGACAATAAATGCTTTCTTGAAACCAATTTGAGTAAAATTGTATTATTATTATTTATTTACTTAGTTTGGGCATAGCAGGAGGCCTTATAGCAGTAGATGGATCTCTTTTAAATTTTAAAAGGATGATACACAACTTTTAACAAAAACCCAAATATTTACAATGTTGTATACATAACTTTAACCAGTCACATACTCACTTATACATGCAACCATTCAAATCACTCCCTTTTTCCCTACTGGCCCACCATTCTCCTTACATGCCTAATATACACGTATCTTTTTTTATATTTTATCCTGTGTATCCTAACTTTCTAAACCCCCCAAGTTGACCCTGAGTTCTGATACCATGAGTCTCTAAGTTCAGATTCCAGAGTCCATAGTTCCTCCTGGCTGGGATCAGTCTCATTCATTTACCTCCCCTTGTTATCTCCCCTTCCAGCCTATCTATCTTTACCCCAAGATTTATATATATATATATATATATAATGTGTGTGTATATATGTTAATATGTGATATATAGTATATTATATATATAGAATATATACTATATATATTATTTATAGATTTATATATATATATATATATACCAATATCCCAACCATAGAAATGTAAACACAATGGAAATATACCAATAGTGCTTAACTATACAAACGTACCCCCTCTGAAGGCTCTGGTTTGGTGTCTGTAAGCCTTTAACCATCCTATTATTAAAATTCAAAACAAAAAGCTACGTGTTCAGAAAATTAGCACAGCGGTAGATGTAAATGCCGGAGTATCTTTGGATTTGGTATAAGTCCAAACCAAAGAGCAGAGTCTAAGTAGCTCCCTGATTTTCATCCTTTAACACCTGTACAAGATCTAGGACATGCATGAACGGGGCTGCGCAAGTATTCTGGGGTGCTTTTCAGGTGCACTACAAAATTAGTATCAAACAACAAAAGACTGGAGTCCTATCTCAAAAAATTACAAAATACTTTATTGACATAATACATACATAATAAAAATTAAAAACACCATGTACAGACAAGAGAACAACCCAAAAAAAAGGGGGAAACAGCGAAAGTGACAACATGTACTTCAATGTTAATGATTTACCAGCTATAAACTATCAATGATGCCAGCACAGAAAAAATTCCCAAAACACAACGTACATAAATAACCAATACTGATATGTATAGTAAACATGTGTCTCATGGGTTAAAGTGCATAGCATCGCTGGTCCAAAGCTATGTAACTTAGTAACAAGTTTCACATATAAAGAACAATACCACACCCTACACTGACTAAACTGGGCAAGCAAACATCACTTAGAAAGTCAAAAATGGTGAACAAGTTATATTACCCATGTCAAAAGGGGTGGAATAGGAATCACCGCGGACCCCGTCCCGACGCGTTTCGCCAACAAACGGCTTCTTCAGTGGACATAGATTTACTGCCCTGGGGATGCTGTTTATATAAGGCCAATACCTAACAAGCTAAAACACAGGTGCACTACAAAATTAGGCGCATTATCGGGTGCCTGCGGCACTTTGTAAGGCACCTGATACCGGGCGGTATTTTGGAGGCGTGTCATACCACAACCGTATGACTCCACTTATTTATGACGGGAGGACACAAAACTAGGCACATTACTACTGGAACAGGCAGACCAAGTTACTAGTGGTCTACCTGAGCCTTAGTTGTCATTTTGGAGCTAGAAAGCGCCTAATCTATGACCCGCAGTAGAACAGGTTCATAAATTCAGGCGCATTCTACACTAATAATGTGTTCAGAAAAATTGTCATCTGGGCACCAAAATACATACATGTCGCCCCTAGACTTTGTTGCAGGGAATCCCTATGTCACTACTCTCAGACTAGTCTCTGATAGCAACAGCTGATGAATCCTAGTGCAGAAAGAGACAATAAATGACTTCAGGGTCAGGAAAGGTGAAAGTCTTGCAGTACAGAAAAGGAGCAGTAGGTAAGGAAAGACAGTACATGAAATGAAATTGGTAAGAAAACAAGCAGGGCCAGCAATGGAGAACACAGATCAGAAGAACACCTTTGCAGAAACAGAAACTGAGGAACTTTTTTGCTCGGGCAGCAGATGCTGGAGAAGAAGTCTTTTAAACAGACTATAACCAAAGAGCATTGATGGGGGAAGCAGATCCTCAGCGCACACTGACCCTTTAAGAATTTGGAAGAGAACGAACTTGTGTAATAACAATATCTATTGAGAGGAAGAAAGCAGTATAGAGAATAACACAATAAAGCATCCAGAAATGGCAGGAGATGCCCCAGGCAGCAGTATCGGTACAGGACTTGGAAGCTTTGAGGCCCATCTTGTCTACCTCACTCCTCGCTACTCCTCTGCCTTTTTCCTCTCCCAATCCCTTCACTGGCTACCCATTACCCAGGGAGTTCAGTTCAAGCTACTAACCATGACCTACAAGTCTCTCCTCCTCCATACATCTCTGCCTTAATCTCTAGATACCTTCCCTCAAACAAGAACCTTCTTCCCTGCTCTCCTCTTTTCAGCTCCTCCCATAACCATCTCCAAGACTTCTCTTATGCTTCCCCTATACTCTGGAACTCACTGCGCCAAAACATCACACTCTCCTCCACTTTTACTGGCTCCAAAGCCAACCTGAAAACCCATCTCTTCAGGATAGCCTATAACCTACAATTTCTCCGCTGCCACTAGTCCACCCCACAAACATGTCTGCCCCTTACCTTCTGTTTCAATCCTTCTTCCTTGTACATTGTAAGTCTTTGTGGGCAGGGTCCTCTCTCCCTCTATACCAGCTGTTAATCATTTATTGTCACCAATGTACTTGTTTGACATACACTCACCGGCCACTTTTTTAGGTACACCTGTCCAACTGCTCGTTAACACTTAATTTCTAATCAGCCAATCACATGGCGGCAACTCAGTGCATTTAGGCATGTAGACATGGTCAAGACAATCTCCTGCAGTTCAAACCGAGCATCAGGATGTGGATGAAAGGTGAATTGAGTGCCTTCGAACGTGGCATCGTTGTTGGTGCCAGAAGGGCCGGTCTGAGTATTTCAGAAACTGCTGATCTCCTGGGATTTTCACGCACAACCATCTCTAGGGTTTACAGAGAATGGTCCGAAAAAGAAAAAACATTCAGTGAGCGGCAGTCCTGTGGGCGGAAATGCCTTGTTGATGCCAGAGGTCAAAGGAGAATGGGCAGACTGGTTCGAGCTGATAGAAAGGCAACAGTGACTCAAATAGCCACCTGTTACAACCAAGGTAGGCAGAAGAGCATCTCTGAACGCACAGTACGGCGAACTTTGAGGCAGATGGGCTACAGCAGCAGAAGACCACACCGGGTGCCACTCCTTTCAGCTAAGAACAGGAAACTGAGGCTCCAATTTGCCCAAGCTCATCGAAATTGGACAGTAGAAGATTGGAAAAACATTGCCTGGTCTGATGAGTCTCGATTTCTGCTGCGACATTCGGATGGTAGGGTCAGAATTTGGCATCAACAACATGAAAGCATGGATCCATCCTGCCTTGTATCAACGGTTCAGGCTGGTGGTGGTGGTGTCATGGTGTGGGGAATATTTTCTTGGCACTCTTTGGGCCCCTTGGTACCAATTGAGCATCATTGCAACACCTTGTTGAATCTATGCCACGAAGAATTGAGGCAGTTCTGAAGGTAAAAGGGGTCCAACCCGTTACTAGCATGGTGTACCTAATAAAGTGGCCGGTGAGTGTATGTTATGTATACCACCCCTCTCAAATGTACAGCGCCCTGGAATCAATGGCGCTTTAAAATTAATAATAATAATAGAGTGTGACAAAGCTATGTTCATATATATAGGTCAGGGGCTATTTAAGGACACTTCAGAGTCAAATATAAGTCAGTAGCGTCTATTAGGCGTTGGTGGTGTCCGTCTTGTGGCCAATAAAGCCCTGTATCAAGGTTTCTGTTAAGAGCGGTTGCCACTAGAAAAGTGTGAAAAAAACTTACCATGGTTTTTATTGAATATGGTCTAGAACAGTTTCAGATTCAGTCAAAAAACACTGCATTTTTGTGTAAAAGTTCTCAACATCACCAACTGCACATGAACATAAATTTGAACGTGCTTTCCATGTAAGTGGAACAGGGCATAAGTAGCTGCCCAACACCTTTGATCTCTAAAGCAACACGGAATTTAGTAGGGAGAAATCCAATCCTTTTTGACACATAAGGGGATTGTTTGCCAATTCCCATAGTCATTAGATTGTTGAAGACTGCTGTCAACATTTATGTGATCTGTCGACAAAAAGCTAATGTCTAACACCAGCTTAAGCCTTTTTCTGACATGGATATACTGTACATTATATGTCATAGCAATGCAAGAGGAAAATGCATTCTAGAATGTAGAATTCTTCTGTATTTTGTAGAGACAACCATGGCAAGGATACCTAATTACTATTGATATTCTAGGGATCATGATCATATGAGGGATTCCCGGTGAGGTTACCAATGGGATTTCATGCATAAGGGAGGGAGTTCAATAATACAGTAACTATTAGCAGCTGAGCACCCTCCAATCAACTCATTTATGTAAAAATAAACAAGAGTTGAATGGAAATGATGGTGTAAATGTTTGTTTCTTATGTAATTTCCTACTTGATCATGATGTCTGGTGCCAATGTTTTATGTAGCTGTCTGAATAATAAAATATCAGGCATTGGCCATTAGAATGTGCTTTGTCACAAAGTAGTCTGCTGCTGTCACTGTCAGACTGTTACTTATCCATATTAAAGAGAACCTGTCACATAGATTATGCCCCCCCCCCCCCCCTTGCTGAGGACAGCACAAGCTAGTGTCAGACCTGCTGTTCCCAGCACTGTGCCCCTTATTCTGTAAGATGCTGTAGTTTTCGTGCATTTACCCCTCAAATCTGCAGTTTTAAGCCAGAAGAGTCATTGGAAGAGTCCTTCAAAGAGTCAGTTTTTTTAAAGCCCCGCCCACCTGAGGCTAGCCCCACCCACCTCAACTGACAAACTTATTACTTTGAAAAGGTAGAAACATGTGAATAACTGTCAGTGGGCGGGGCTAGCCTTTGGTGGGCGGAGCTAAAACCTACTCATGAATAAGATTTGAGGGGTAAATGCTCTAAAACTGCAGCATCTTACAGAATAAGGGGCACAGCGCTGGAAACAGCAGGTCTGACACTAGCTTGTGCCGCCCTCAGCAAGGGGGACATAACCTATGTGACAGGTTCCCTTTAATAACAATAATGTTTATGTATATAATGCCAACATTTACTGCAGCACTTTTCCATTGAGAGGGTATAAGTACAGACAAAAACAAACATTACATAGTAAAAAAGCCATTACAGGCAGTCCCCGACTTAACATTGTTCCGACTTCTAACTGTTCCCTATTAAGAGGGACTTACGGGGTATGGCTCAGTGTGCTGGCATCACACACTGTTAAAGGGGTTGTCTGACTACAAGGATTGCTTTTTATGTTAAAGACCTCACAAAAACAAGTCACTTTGCAATATATGTCCATTAACAGTGTCCTACCTATTCTGAGATATCCCATCTTGTATGTGCTGCATCAGCTCCTCCGGTCACTATAGTTGCAGACCTGTTGGATCTCTCCTGATAGGTTGCCAGCACTGGTTGCTATAGCTACAGACCTGACTTCTACTGCAGCCTAGTGGAAGCCAGTAAACACTCCCCTGAATTCAAAATGAAACCAAGAAAACAGGACTGAGCTACAATTAATCAATGTAGTGAGACAACCCTTTTGTTAAGCCCTATAACATTGGAACGCCGCAAGTCTCTGACATACCTATTATGGCTAGCCGCAGCACAGCAGGTCTTACCATTGCTTCTGCTGACCGGATGCCTCATTGTTGCTCTCCCTGACGCCACTCCTGTTCTTCCCTGCATGTTGACAAGTCCATGGCCATGCCCTGTGAGCATTACTATGCGGTCTCCAGCTTGTAGGAAGTGTTTGTTGGTGGTGGGTTTGTAATGGTGAGGTGACTAGTTGCTCACCCTCCCGCTGCATCATTAGCCACTGGTGCCTGGAGTAAAGTGGTGGAATAAGTTACATGTGGGTAAGCTGAATAGGTTATGTTACAGTCTGGCAGCCTACAAATACCAGTGTCCTGCCATCACTGCTGCTCCTCATAGCAGCAGCAGGACTTTGCAGACCAGAGCACACACAGCACAGCACTTATGTGCTCTGGGCCCAATAGAAGAAGGTCGGCACCACTCTCATTCATGCCGGTCTGTTGATAAAGACCCCACACACATGCACTTCTCTCTGGCCACCTACACTAATCAACACCCATGTGTGGCATGCTGGCACTTGTAATTGTGGAGCTACAACTGCAAGCATGCCACACCACTCATGTTAATTAGTACATGTTAAAAATTCTGTTAAAACATATGTTAAACATCTGCTGCTGTGGCATGCTGGCACCTGTAGTTTCACAGCTACTAGTTGCTGTGGAACATGGAAATTCAAGTGCCATCATGCCACAGCAGCAGATGTTAAACACATGTACTAATCAGCGCCCATACAATTAGTACATGTGTGGTATTAAAAGCTGACATCTGTAGTTGTGGAACTACAAGTGCCAGCATTCCACACCACGTATGTACTAAATATACCTGTTCCAACTTAGATACAAATTCAGCTTAAAAACAAACCTTAAAATGTGAACTTTGCCACAGACCTACAACAGTGACACTCTCTAGTATCCTGCTCATAATTTGGAAATATCTCAAAACTATGGCATTTTCTAGGTATGGTCTGACCACACCTCCTATGTGATGCCTAAGCAAGCTTAAAAAGGTATTAACAACACATGGCTGCTTTAATTCAGAAACAGCACCACACCTGTCCCCAGGTTGCATTCAGTATTGCAGCTCAGCCCAATTCACTTCAGTGGAGCTGAGCTGCAATGCCAGAAACTTACCAAGGGACACGTGGCACTGTTTCTGGAAAAGAGTGAGAGTACATGGTGGGGCCATGGTCTCACCCTCGAAGCATCCACCAATGACTGCATGAATTTGCTGACATTTTGTTCAGCCATTGCGTAGGCCTCAGAGGTGGGACTTTCAGCCGTGCCAAAGCTGTGCTATGACTGTGCCGCGACCACACCATATATTCTCACCTTTTATGTTGCTTTTGAGCAGAAGAAGACGATTTAATATGGACTAGTTGACTATTTGTTGGGTCTGCTGAAGTTCCTGTTTAGTAAATAGAACAGATTGTGCTATGTTGGTTAATGTCGGTCACTGTTACTTGCACTACAGATGGCTCTTTTATATACTCTATATGGTCCTATAGTACTGTAAACAGAAACAGTGTGTATATGTGTACAGAAGAAGGAAGATAGATGCAACACTATAGCAAAAAAAATACAGAGGTTATTGATGAATGAATGGAAACCGTGCAGCAGGCAAAACAATGATAATGAAAGAGTTAAGGATCAGTTTAAGCGTTTTTTAAATTCATCAATTTTCTTGCTGCTAATATTTATCTACTGAACAAGCTGGGATACAAAATGAGGTTTGCACACTTGATTTATTTTTAAAAATTCTTTTTCTTTTTTCTTGGTTTTTTGGGTTTTAGATTTTCTGGAAAAAGGGAAATTTTTAAACTCAAAAAACTTGAAAAGGGCCCTTTTGAAAGGGGCAAAAGGGATCCAAAACCAGGTGTGTTAAAAAAGAAAAATTTGTCAAAAATAGATATTCTGTTTATATGTGCATTTGTTTTGTTGTCAGAGCACAGCCCCTAAATTGTTTGTTTTTACAATTTTTGTGGTTAAATGAATTTTTAAGAGAAATTCCCCTTAGGCCCGGTTTTAAAAACCCGGGGTTAATTCAACCCGTAATTTTCGAGCCCCGGGTTTTTGCTCGCAAAATTTCCCGGGTTGAATAAAAGGGGGGGTGCGGGGGTGGGGCGGGGGCGCGGGGCCCCCCGACCCCAATACTTTCATTATCCACGGGGCGTATTGCGGGCGGAAAAATGGGGGCATGTCACCCTTTCCCCCCCCCACGGCAAAATTCGCCGGCGGGGGGGAGAGACGGAAACCATACTCTCTAAAGAAACTGTGGGGGTTACCATTAAAGGGCTGAGACAGATTGGAGCCGTAAATGGAGGCAAATCCGGCACGCAGTAAAGGCTCCAAAAAAACCCTACCCAAAAAGAAACCGTTGAACCGGGGGCCCAAAACCACCACTTTCCTTTAGGGGGCCCTGTTAAATGGGACGTCAAAAAAATTAAATTTTTTAGACCCTTTAAAAATTTAACTATATGCAATGTACCCAAACCCCAAAAAGATAATAAATGCATAATGATACTGTAGCAAAGAAAAGATTTCCCAATCTCAACTTTTTAAAGGGCCCTTTTGTTTTTAATCAAAGCTCAGATTTTCACTGGGGGCAAAAAGATGCCCACGGGCAAAAAATAAACTTTTGGCACCCTTTTTTAACAGTAAAAGCGGGTTTGGGGCTCATGCGGGAAAAGACAGAATTCTTTTTCCAAATGGAATTCTCATGTTTTTAAAAGGGGGTTTTATTTTTCACCAAAAAGAATTTACTTTTAACATGGAGGGAAAGGAAAAAGGAAAAACTTTAAGGCAAAAGGGTGCAAAAAACATTTACGACAAAATATGCCCGGAAAAGCCAACGGCATTTTGCGCTATGCAGGACTTGGGTTTTTGGTGCTGTTTTGGGGGAAAAAAACCAAGGTGGGTTTTTTCATTTTTTTGTGTCAGCCCGTTGGGGACAACAAAGTCCGGGGCCCCAATTGCATTTGCAAAATTTCTCCTACAACCCCCATGCATTGGGATTCGGGCGGGCACCCCCAAAATTTAAACAAAGGAAAAACATCCCCACCCCCCCAACCCCCCCCACGGGCCTTGTCCTTCTAGGTCCCCTTCTGTAAAATTACCAATTTTAGTCTGAGGGCTTTTTTGGGAATCAATATCCTGGCCCCCTGCAACGGGCATCGGCCCCTTATAAAAAACCGAACAGAAAAAAGGGAAAAGAAGCCCTCCTCCAATCTTTCCCCCCGGGGTTGACAAGGTGTGGCTTAAACCCAAATATAATTTTTTTTATATATAAATATATATATAAAATAAAAATTTTCATATATATATATATAATTTTATAATATAAATAATATAAAAAATTTTATAATATATATATATATTCTAAAGATTCTCAGCAAAAAAAAAAATATAAAATTTAAAAAATAAAAAAAAATATGAACCCCAAAATTTTTGCTTTTTTAAAACAAATAAAAAAAATGAAAATGTTAAACTAATCGTTTTTCCTTGCATCTGAAAAAATGTAACATTTTTTAATCCCAAAACGGTAAACACAAAAGAAAAAAACCCCAAAAATTGTGGGGTTTTTTTGGTCTTTTTTGCCCCGAAAACCCCCAAAAAATTGGAATAAAAATGATAAAAAAGGGTTTTCTGTATCCAAAAGATACAAAAAAACTACACTTCTTAACAAAAAAAGACGACCTTTCCCTCATCCCAAAATGGGGGAAAAATAAAAAAGGGAAAAGGTCAAAAGAAAATGGGCGGGCAAAAACAAATTTTAAAAATAAGTAATTTAAAAAAAACAAAAACATTCTGGAACATACAAAAACTTTAAAAGGCGGCACGTTTGGCATGCTTTCAGCCAAAAAACCTGTCGTAGCCCTGTCCGACAGATGTATGAACTGCCAAAATCTGCTGCGATAGATCCGACACTTTTGTATGTGCCCAATTACAAAGGGGGGTTTTTAAAGGGGAAAAGATTAAAACAGGGGCGCCACTTTTATAAATGAAATCATGAAAAAAATGTGAGGGAAAAAATTGTTGTACCAGTCCATACCAATTTAAAATTTTTGGCTGAGAAAAATTTTTTGTCACATGTAAGGGTGGCTCTCAGGCCCCGGCTAACCTTTTAAAAAACCCGCGGGAAATAAGTGCAGGGTTTTTTTTCCCCCCAAGGCCCCTTTTGGGTGGCATAAACGTCCCCCGGGAGACACCAGTCCGTTTGAAATTAATCTGTTTTTGGAAAGACCGTAAACACACATGTCAGGGAGCTTTGGAGGGCCCCTTCCAACGAGACCGACGCGGCTTTGGGGGACAAGAACTTTTGTGCCAGGCAAGGTTGGGGTGTGGGTAACGGTCCAAAATCTGCTGGGGCCCCCCTTAAGATCGGAAAGGGTGGAGCACATCCCTGCCTGGCCGACACGTCATGGAAACCCGCGTCCAAAAATTTTTAATTCGCAAAACCCGGGGCTGGACTGGGCCCGCTTAGGAAAGGGTCGAGGTCTGAGCTCTCCCCTTTAGGGCCGTTTCCCCAAAACCCCCCCGCTTCGTCCCGCCTGGCTTTCGTCGCAAACGTCTACTTGGCCTCGCCCGTCCCAAAACCCTCCATTGTTAAGTGGCAACAAAGCTTTGGGAAATTTCCCCCCTCCAAAATGCTTCCCCCGCGATTGTGGCACACGCAATGCCCAATTTTTCGCATACAAAGGGGACCCCATGGGGGCCCGACAAACCCGCGGTGGGGCCTCGGGGTGTTGAAACACCGAGAGGTTGGGGGCAGGTTAAAAAGCTCTGCACCAACCTTGCCCAGTTTTTTAAGAAGCCCCAAAATTGGGGCAGGGCGGAAAAAATGCCCTTGTCAGCAGAGCATTGTGGGTGGACTTAGTTTCTGGAACGTCCCTTTTTTAACCCCTCTGAAAAAATCAGGTCCTTTCCGCATGGGGGGAGGAGACGGGCCCCAGATGCCGGACACGGAGCCTTTCTCTCCGCCAAATTTCCCCAAGGCCCGACAGTTTTCACAAAATTTATTTGGTCCCCTTTAATTTGGGATTGGGTTTGGGGTCCAGGGCAAATGCAAGGGCGGCGCCTCGCTCTCAGGGGGGCAATCGAGGCCCAAATCAGGGTGGTTTTAAGCTGTGCCGGGAAGCGGAGGGGGGAGGGGGGATGAGTAATTTTTAAAACCGACGTTTTCCGATGTCCCGGGCCTTTGGGAAAAAAGGTTGGCACGGATTTTTTGGCGGAAGAGGGAAAAAAAGGGGGAAAACATTTTTCTAGTGCCCCCCCCGACCCCCAAAGGGTTGGGAAATTTAAAGGCTCCCATCTCTTTACATGAATTTCTTGTATGCTCCATTTCCTTCCCCCAACATATTCCCCGCATTAAAAGGGCCCTCAAAATTAAAAAACAGTTACTGGGTGGGGCCCCCCCTCCCATCCCCGGGACAAACAAAACTCAGCCCTTTTCCTTCCAACCCCCCCACCCCAAAAAGAGATTTTTAAAAAGCAAAAATTGGAGACCAAGGGGGGTGGGTTTAAACTGGAGACAACGGTTTGGGCCCTCTGCTTCAAACCTTTCTTTCAAATTTTTTCAAAAAACATTTGGGGACCCCAAAACAGCCCAAAAATAATTTAAAAATTTAAGTGGCCAAGTTGGGGGGCCCCAAAACGAGGGGCAGGCCATTTTGGGCCCGGAAACCCTTTGGTTTGGACCCCCTTCCCAATCTAAAAAATTAACCACCTTTTTACCCCCCAAACCGCATGCCAAGGAACCGTTTTTTTCCCCCACGGAAAAACCCTCCCACTGTGCACTTGTATTTAAACGTTCTAAAATGTTAAAAAATTCTTTTTTGGGGGGCCTGAAACCCCCAAGAGTTTTTTGAATAAAAAATTGGGTTGGTTTTTAAAAAAATTAAAACCCCTTGCCTGAGAAAGGGCCCAAATTTTTGGGTGATGGCCGGTCCCCCATTTTCCTCCACCTGGGGTTTTCCACAGGGAATGCAAAGGGCACACATACCAAAAAACAGAGACCGTGGTTTTTTTGAAATCATGGGGGGCCCGAAATATCGCGTCCAACAAACCCATGTTTTTTGGGGGTAAGTTTTCCCGGACCCAATCGACTTTCTGGAAATCCAAGGGAGAAGGGCCCGAGCTCGCTCCCACCCAAAGGTGTTTCCTGCCCAGCACCACCCAAAATATCTAGGGAACCTTCACACACTGGAGGAGTATTACGACAAACGCACCCGGGCTTTCCACAGAAATGTGGATCGTTTACTTTCATCAAGATGAATCAGGCATGGATCTTTTCGTGTGTTTGCCCCAATGCCGAGGTCACCGTTTATTCCCCGGTCTACTTACATTCCTCTTCCAAAAGAAATGTCCTCTAAAAAAAAATTTTAAAAATCATTTCTTACTGCAATTTTTAAATCTCTTCCCAAAAGTTAAAATTTTGTTTTTGGGTGTTGGGCCCGAAAGAACAAATTTTCAAAGGGTTTCATAAAAAAAAATTTTTTTACTCATTTCTTTAAATTTTTCCTTTTTTCAATTGTTTTTTGGGGGGAGGGGCTTGGGGAAATCACTATAATCAGGGCCTTTAAAAAATTTTTTCAAAGGGCATTTTCCCTCACAATTTTTAACAGTGGGTAGGTCCTTTTTTTAAAATTTTTGGGCATGTGCTTTGAAATGCAGCTAAAACACAGGGCCAATTTTAAAAATGTTGGGTTTTTAACAGCATTTGTTCTTCACAATTGTCAAATCTCAAGGGTATTTTTTAAAAATTTTGGGGGGATGTTTCGTAAAACAGAATAAAGGTTAAAGAAAGTTAAGGACACATATTGCAAAAAGACTTGTTTTTTTTAAATCTTTACAAGCTAGCAATCCCTTAGTGAGACCCCATTTAAAAAATAAAATAAAAAAAAAAAGAAACAAAGACTGGGGTTCCCCCAATTTTAAAAAAGGGGTTTTTTTAAAACTACTAAAAAAATTGCATTACAAATAGCGGGGGACAAATATTCCTGAATTTTACAAGGAGGTCAAAAAAAAAGACTTGACCCGATTAGGTTTTTTAGGGCCTGGAGTATGGAGACGACAGAGGGAAAAAAACGGGGAAAAATTTTCCCCAGCACTTTATAAAAGAGAAAAAGAATGAAAAAAAAGGGCACCTGGGTAACAGGAGCGTCAACCACCACATTTCCCCAAGTGAAACTCAATTGGTCCGCACTCATTGGAGGGAAAGCGCTACACCCAGGTCTTGACTGTTGTACTAGGAAAGGCTAGGAGGTCCTTACCTCACACTGTCCGCTTCCCGCACATCTAAGCACCTTGCTTCAGCACGACTGTTTTTTTTGCTGTGTCATAAATGGGCATTTTTTAACAGTGTTAATAGATGACGTGACGCCACCTGGCTCCTCACCCGTACCCACTGAACTCCGGCCCTGGCAGCTGAACCTCGTGTATAACAGATGCTGAGACGCATCACTGGCCTTCACACGTAAGGGGCAATCAGTTGAGAGCTTCAAAGTTCTCTAAAAAATCAGATTTGAAAAGTGATTTCCTGGTGAGGTTCAGTAAGTCATAAAGGGGCTCCAGGACTGGACACAAATTGCACAATTTGAGGCTTAAAATTTTCTGGGGGTTCGCATCATTTGATCTCCAGGGGAGTCTGTCCCTTAAATCACAGAAGAAGGATTTGGAGGAAAATAGAAACCAAATGAATTGATGGCTTAAATCACTCTCAAAGCCAGGAGGGCAAATGTCTTCTCAACTAAGAAGTGTTTTGGGGAGATTAGGACATTTTTTATTATATGGGTGTGCGACATGAATTAACACATCTACACATGTAAAAAATACCTTTAAAAACTGCAGGGAGGGGTGTATGGTTGATATGTTATCACCCTTATAAAAAAAAGCAAAAGATAATAATGAAAACTATAAATAAAACCTTCCCTAAATAAATTCTGTAAACAAATGTCAGTTACCAAAAAATATACTAGAATGACAGTCACTGTATAAAATAGCAAGTGCCACTTGTAATATGTGGGACAAATCAGCTTTAGGGTCATGGCTGTGGTACATGACAGTTATAGTCCATGTCCTGTTTCAACTAAATGGTGGTTCAAAGACTCCTATTATTCAGGCAGTTTTGTAATCTGTGGGTGCAAACAGATTAAGGGTCATGCTGTGGCCCAGGAGAGGCATAGTCAATGTCCGAGTTCAACTAAAATGTGGTTCAAAGACACCTTTTTCCAGCACTTTTTAACTGTAGGTCAGACAGGTTTATAGGGTCATGCTTCTGTCCCAGTGACAGTCATTGTTCAATGTCCCGTTAAGTAAAATGGTGGTTGATTGACTCCTTTTCCGCACTTTTTAAATCTGGGGGTCATGCAGGTTTGATGGTCATGGACTGTGGTCCAAGGTACAGGCATATATCAATTCCATTTCAACTTAAATTGGTGGTTCAAATACTCCTTTTTCCGGCACTTTTTAATCTATGGTCAGACAGTTTAATGGTCATACTGGCGGTCCAGGACAGGTATTGTCAATGTCCAGTTCAACTAAAATGGTGGTTGAGAAGACCCTTTTTCCGGCGCTTTTTAATCTGTTGGTCATGTAGATTTAAGGGTCATGCTGTGGTCCAGGACAGGGGTAGTCAATGTCCAGTTCAACTAAAATGATGGTTCTAGTAATACTGCCTTCTGGCACTTTTTAATTTGTGGGTCATGCAGGTTTAAGGGTCATGCTGTGGTACAGGACAGGGATAGTGAATAGTCTGTCAGTTTTTGTCTGTGACTCTTGTTGCCTAAGTGTCTTGCCTAAGATGTAGCATGTATCCAGTTTACTGTCTTGGATGTTAATTCCAGCTTCTCCTCCCCTGTTTGGGTGTAAGAATGAAGGTGTTGTTCCTCTCCCATAGACTTTAATGGTCATCGGTGATTATCTATTATCGGCTATCGGATATCGGAATGATAATTGACGATATTGACTATCGATCCGATGACGATAGTTGACGCAATCGCTCATCAGTAGTTGTTACTTAATGTGAATTTTGGCATGCTAGCATTCCTTTGGTGACAATCCAATTGATATATTTACTGTTGTTTTTTGTTTCCTTATGTGTATTTTGGTATGCTAGCATTCCTTTGGTGACATTGTCCAATTGGTTGCATACATTTTTGCATTCAGTTCCAATTTTTTTTTTTTAATCAATAAAGTAAATTTTTCATGAATCAATTGGTAGCATACATTTTTGTTGTTTATGTGACTTTTGGCATGCTAGCATTCCTTTGTTGACATAATCCAATTGATGTAATATATTTGCTGTTTGTTTCCTTATGTGTATTTTGGTATGCTAGCATTCCTTTGGTGATGTTGCCCAATTGGTTGCATACATTTTTGTTGTTGTTTTATGAGTATTTTGGTATGCTTGCATTCCTTTGGTGGACAAGTCCAATTGATACATACATGTTTGCATTGTTTTTTCTTATACTATTTTGGTATGCTTGCATTCCTTTGGTGACATAGTCCAAATGATACAATACATTTTTTGTTGTTTTTTTTTTTTCTTTATATGTATTTTGGTATGCTAGCATTCCTTGGGTGACAACCCAATTCAGTATGGTTTGGTTTATGTCCTAAGTGGCCATACTGATAATAAGTCACCAAACATGTACGTACTTCATCCACCCCAAAAAAATTCACTTGAATATAGTTTGCATCCATTCAAAGGGGAATATAACATTGTTTTGGTTTTTCTATTCTTCGGATGGATGCCAATATACACTGTGCAAATGTTTGCTAATGTATACCATCTGTTAAAGTACATATGCCGTTGACATCCTTTAAAAAAATGTATACTTTAACATATGTCTTTTTTGAGGGTGTCCTTTAAGAAGTATCCATTTCTGCTACTAGCTAATCTAAGTTTCCTTTTTATGTTTTACAGCAAAGACACAGCCAGTATTGGCTCACAGGTGGCACTTAATCTCTGTTCCTATCTTTGTTCTTCCAATACAGGTAAAGTACTTCATGTCTGCTTCAGTATCTTATAATACTAACACTGAAGTAATACAGGTCGGAGTCACTGGCATTATCCTGGAGGTCAAGTTTATTGCATACTCCTTGCTTCACTACATTTTTCATTTTCCCACAGGCTTTCGCTTATCACAAAGATCCTTACTGGCAGTGTCTGTATCAATGTTATCTGCTTATCAGGTAAAATGTAGGGGTTGATCAGGTTTGATTAAGTGTTTATAAAATTGGAGAGCTTGCCAAAACATAGAACTCTCATTTCATTCCTGCAACTCACAGGTGGCTCTCCTTCTTCTGGTGGGATTCCTTCCAACAGTACAAAAGATCCGCAGTTCCATTGATGGAGAATTTATACTCATGCTAGCTGGCTTTGGCTTGATTGTCGATGAAGATAAGAAAAAATCTGTGGACTACGTTGTGTACTATATCTGGGCAGTGGAAGGTGAGAGACAGTGTATAAAAAAATGTAATTTCTATAGTGGTTCCTCAAGTTACAATGGTCTCAGGATACAATATTATCAACATACAGTGGTCTTTCCTGGGAGTGTGGTTTCAACATACAGGTCACAGACACTGCTTTTATGCAGCATATTTGATTAACTGAAAGGGACAACCAATTTTCATGAACGTTTTACTTTGGAAGCCTCTTGAGAAACCTTGGCAAAACGCGCGTCGAGGCTATCCCATTTGCTTGGCAGTGCATCTCCTCCATTCCTGTATACATTGTAATGTATTGTGTGTGAGGGGTGTGGCATTTTTGTATGCCCATCTTGATGTGTCTATTTTACTATTTAATCACTTCATCTCTAATATAAGACACTTTAATATAATGTTAAATATTATAGGTTTTAAACACCTTAGATGACTTTCATATTCAGGGATGTTGTGATTTGGTATGCCTTGTTTGATAGGGGTATTTTTTAATTTTTTTTTTAGCCTTAAATTTGTAATATTTTTGAAATATTTTTTTTTAATATTTTTTATTGATTAATAAAGATTGTCAATATATATTTTCCTATGACTTTTTTGTCATTGTATTCTTTTTTGGTTAACATGTTTATGTGATAGAATGACTGTAGACTGAGCATTGGACCTTATTGAATTGGTGATTTTACCTTGAGACTTGCCCAGGCTCGGACTGGCCCACCAGGAGTGCCCTGGAGGTGCCGCCGCTGTCACCTGGGGCCTGGGCATTCTGAGGCAGGTTGTGGTGGCCATGCCCCATGTGACAGCGGCGATGCCTCTAGGTTATAGTTAAAATATAATATTCATAAATAAAAATCCAAATGACTTTCCTTATGCAAACAAGTTTATCAGATTTTACAAAATGTATTGCAGTATGCTATTTATAATATCAATAATGTGTGTAGACATGACTTTATGAGGAATTCTCAAAACACTGAAAAATTTTATAGAATGGCCATACTTATTATTTAGTAGCAAATACACAGTCACAGATGATACAAAACAATGTTTGTTTGTTTGCTGAACATTTCCACTTTATGAAACCTACCTCAAACAAGAGAAAGTATAGTAAATTATTTTAATTGATGTGAAACAGTGGAGTAGCTAGAACTTTTGCCGATTGAGGCTGTCACTAACTTTGCAGCCCTGTTTTACAGACCACACTCCAACTTTCTCACCACACCTCCTTTCATGGTCCATTCTCGCACTCCTAAATCGTCACTTTATCGTACTATATTTTAAGAGTCACATTTTTTTTTTACTTTTCTTTACATGGAGCTCTGTGAAGGTTTTATATTTGTAGAACATGACTAAAAAGCAGACCAGGCACAGGCTCCCACCAGCCCACACACAATATCCACCTCCAATTGTTCCTTGGTCACGTACTTCACCACTTTCTAAAAAAACAACACTATTAACAGAAGCAAGAAAGTAAAACTCTAGTCACAGAGTCTGGCGTGCACTCACTTTTACAATCGGGGACAAGTGTATGCTGCCACTATACTAGTGCTAATATAACCTATAATACTGCCATATAGAGACCACAGAGTGGTCAGGCACCAGCTCAGGTTGCATTACGTGACAGTGAATACAGAACCGCTTGAACACAGAAGCAAAATAACCACTGACATTCAGGGACTCACAGCAGACATCTTCTCTGAGTTGTTCTCTTCTGAGTCATTCTTTCCCTTTTCTGCTACATCAGATTTAGAACACTATGACAACTTTTCCTTGCACATCTCATCAATGCAGAATTAACCACACAAACATCTTAGACGTCTCACTTTTCCAGCACTTCTTTACCAATTTCTATTTCTGTGCAAAAAAATTGGCACATGCAAAAGTGTCTGCTCTGTCAAAGTATGCACCAGACTTTGGAGTAGGACAGTTTATATATCTGTTGGACAGAGCTACAAAAGTTTTTTTTTCATTCAAAGCACTCCAGAAGAATTCATATATTTCAGCCAGGGTTTTGCTTTTTTTAACCCACTCTTTAACAAAAAAAAAATCCATGCTCTGTGGTACTGCAGTAGTTCTCAATTGCGTTACAGCTACACCGTGGCCAGACTGAGACCGCTTCATGAATTTCTACCTTAGCATATACTTTAGGAGCTTTTCCAGGGTACATGCCTAATGTACATCACTGTGAAAACGTTTGCAGCTGTCTGTAATTTTTACCTGTATTCGATACATATATTGTGTGAAAAAAATGTGTTTATAGTGCATCCCATTGTAGTTCACTGTAGCACATATTTTACCAATGAGGATTCAAAATCTATGTCACATAAAATAAAAATAAGGGTAAGTTCAAATGGCGTCTTGGAGCCGTATAGCAGCGAGTAATGTATGTGCTGCTATAGGCTGTTGCTTTAGAAGTACATGCTGGCCAACGCGTACTTCTAAAGCACTGACTGCCAGCTACCATTCACTTTCCGGAAGAAGTGACATGTCATGTCTTTCTCCCGGCGTGCAATATGCATCAGGGAAAATGGCAGATAATCCTAGCTCTCTGTGAGCGCTATGAATTGCCGTAGTTACGGTAAGAATTGCACACAATTGTGCCCCAAAATACAATCCGCAAAAATGCTGTGTGAACATACCTCAAGGGTTTGGCACTTTTTTCATTTACCATGAAAAACACAGCCCCATTAAATAGGGCAACTAGGAAAGTAAGTGAAAGGGATAAACTATAATATGTCAGGTGAGTATTCCGTGCAAAACACATTAAGATCAATCTTCTCTTTTGTTCACGGCTAGAATTTTCCACCAGGATACTGCAGATTCATGGTCACACTCTCTTAGAAGAAGCCCCAGGGAGCCTCCAATAGTGAAGCACCACAAACCTTGCAGCACAAGATATATTATTACTTACAAGAGACAGAGGTTAAAATAGCAGGTAATAAATATAAAACACCAAACATCTCCTTGTGGCTGACACACGCCTCACTCACTAACTTCTTCCGGGGCTTGGCTAGTATGTCTATGAACATCATTGTAATTTATGCTGATATAATCAAAACCTCCTGAACTTCAGCTTGCCAGCAAATAAACAAACTATGTGCAAAGGACTGTTAAAAAATGTTTTAATGCCCCATGACACCACAAGGAAGTAATACAGACAAAGTGTCAAACATTTATTTAAAATTGAATCACTAACCAAAAACAAACAGGAAAGTAGGAAAAATGTCGATCACTGACTGTCAAGCTAAACAAGCCCAACAAATTTTAAAAAGTTGGTATATTGCCATGGATAGGTCAGATATTTAAAGGGGTATTCCCATACCTCCCAACTTTTAGAGTTTGCAAAGAGGGACACGTCAGGCCATGCCTAAGACCACACCCAAACAAATGACATGTCAGGACACATCTCTAGCCACACCCACTAATAATTATGCCCCACCCCTCCAGCAGACCAGCACCAACACAACAGCGGGGTTTCTGCAGTCTGTGTGTATTTCTATAAAACAATGTATATACAGTAACCCATACAAATAGCTATAAGGTAATGTTCTGTGACAGGAGGGGCAGTACAGGGATGGGGGGGGGGGGGAGTACAGGGACTGGGGACAGAACAGTGACAGGAGGAGAAGTACAGGGACAGGAGGAGCAGTCCAGGGACAGGAAGGGCAGTACAGGGACTGGGGACAGAACAGTGCCAGCAGGAGCAGTACAGGGACAGGAGGGGCAGTACAGAGACAGGAGGAGCAGCACAGGGACTGGGGACAGTACAGTGACAGGAGGAGCAGTAGTCCAGGGACAGGAGGGGTAGTGCAGAGACTGGGGACAGTAAAGTGACAGGAGGAGCAGTACAGGGACTGGGGACAGTACAGTGACAGGAGGAGCAGTACAGGGTTGGGGGGCAGTACAGGGACTGGGGACAGTACAGTGACAGGAAGGGCAGTACAGGGACTGGGGACAGAACAGTGACAGCAGGAGCAGTACAGTGACAGCAGGAGCAGTACAGTGACAGGAGGAGCAGTACAGGGACAGGAGGGGCAGTACAGGGACAGGAGGAGCAGTACAGGGACTGGGGAGCAGTACAGGGACAGGAGGAGCAGTCCAGGGACAGGAGGGGCAGTACAGAGACTGGGGACAGTAAAGCATACATGCCAACTCTCCCGTTTTTGGCGGGGGGGTCCCGCTAATGGGGGTCCCCCCCCCCGCCCTTCCGGCAGAGTTGGCATTCCTCCCGCCGCCAGCAGGCAGCGGGGGTTTTTAAATGGCCGCGGCACAGAGTAGCGCTGGTGCGATACTCTTGCGCCGCCGGGCCGCTCCTACAGGCGGGTGTGAAGCGCCCGCAGCGGCCGCTTCACCCGCCCGGTAGTCTCGCTGTGCAGGGAGGAGGCAGGAGGGATCGCTCCCTCCTGCCTCCTCCCTCCTCCCCTCTCTCCCTGTATGTAGAGCGCCGGTGTGCGCCGTACATACAGGTCAGCGGCGCAGGGGGAGTGACGCGCGGCTGCACTCACTCCCCTGCATCGCTGAGGAGATCGGCCGGGAGGTGTCCGGAGCTGCAGGAGCCTGGTCAGGTAAGTGGATTTTATTATTTTATTTTTATTAACTATAAGGGGGCTTTACCTGGCTACAAAGGGGGCAATACCTGACTACAAAGGGGGCTCTACCTGGCTACAACAAGGGGACTCTACCTGGCTAATAAAGGGGGCAATACCTGGCTACAACAAGGGGGCTCTACCTGGCTAATAAAGGGGGCAATACCTGGCTACAAAGGGGGCAATACCTGGCTACAACAAGGGGGCATCTACCTGGCTAATAAAGGGGGCAATACCTGGCTACAAAGGGGGAAATACCTGGCTAATAAAGGGGGAAATACCTGGCTAATAAAGGGGGCAATACCTGGCTACAACAAGGGGGCAATACCTGGCTAATAAAGGGGGCAATACCTGGCTACAACAAGGGGGCTCTACCTGGCTAATAAAGGGGGCAATACCTGGCTACAAGGGGGCTCTACCTGGATACAACAAGGGGACTCTACCTGGCTAATAAAGGGGGCATACCTGGCTACAACAAGGGGGCATACCTGGCTAATAAAGGGGCAATACTGACTACTAAAGGGGGCAATACCTGGCTAATAAGGGGGCACTACCTGACTACAAAGGGGGCATACCTGACTACTAAAGGGGGGCACTACCTGGCTAATAAAGGGGTCATAACTGGCTAATAAAGGGGTCAATACTGGCTACATAAAGGGGCACTACCTGGCTAATAAAGGGGGCAAGACCTGGCTAATACTGGGGGCAATACCTGGCTAATAAAGGGATCAATACCTGGCTAATAAAGGGGGCAATACCTAGCTAATAAAGGGGTCCATTACCTGACTACAAAGGGGGCAATACCTGGCTAATAAAGGGGGCAATCTGGTGTAAAGGGGCATCCTGGCTAATAAAGGGGGGCAATACCTGGCTGCTAAAGGGGGCAATACCTGGCTAATAAAGGGGGCAATACCTGTCTAATAAAGGGGGCAATACCTGGCTAATAAAGGGGGCAATACCTGACTACTAAAGGGGGGCAAACCTGCTACTAAAGGGGCAATACCTGGCTAATAAAGGGGTCAATACCTGGCTAATAAAGGGGGCAATACCTGGCTACAAAGGGGGCAATACCTGACTACTAAAGGGGCAATACCTGACTACTAAAGGGGGAAATACCTGGCTAATAAAGGGGGCAATACCTGGCTAATAAAGGGGGAAATACCTGGCTAATAAAGGGGGCAATACCTGGCTAATAAAGGGGGGCAATACCTGGCTACAATGGGGGCATCTTCCTGCCTGTAAGGGGCACTACCCTTCGGGTATATGGGGGCAACTACCTGGCTTTCTTCCAAAGCCGTTATGCAGTTAGGTGGAGTGGGTGTGGCTTTTTGAAGGGGCGTGGCACACCAAAAAGATCGGCGTGTCCATGCAAATTTTTGCCGCTGCGCGCACCGCCCTCCTCAATCTCCTACTTTTCCACTTTCAAAAGTTGGCAACTATGCAGTAAAGTGACAGGAGGAGCAGTACAGGGACTGGGGACAGTACAGTGACAGGAGGGGCAGTCCAGGGACAGGAGGAGCAGTACAGGGTCTGGGGACAGTACAGTGACAGGAGGAGCAGAACCGGGACTGGGGGGCAGTACAGTGACAGGAGGAGCAGAACAGGGACTGGGGGGCAGTACAGTGACAGGAGGAGCAGTCCAGGGACAGGAGGTGCAGAACAGGGACTGGGGACAGTACAGGGACAGGAGGGGCAGTATAGTGACAGGAGGGGCAGTCCAGGGAAAGGGGGAGCAGTACCGGGACAGGGGGGCAGTCCAGGGACAGGAGGAGCAGTACAGGGACTGGGGACAGTACAGTGACAGGAGGAGCAGTACAGTGACAGGAGGAGCAAAGCAGGGACTGGGGGCAGTACAGTGACAAGAGGGGCAGTACAGGGACGGGGGACAGTACAGGGACAGGAGGTGCAGTATAGTGACAGGAGGGGAGGTCCAGGGACAGGAGGGGCAGTCCAGGGACAGGAGGGGCAGTACAGGGACTGGGGATAGTACAGGGACAGGAGAGGACAGTACAGGGGGAAAGGGGGCAGTACAGTGATGGGGGGTGAAGTAGAGTGAAGGGGGGTATTAAGGCAGTAAAACAAGGGGGGTTGTAGTACAGCCCCAGCCTCCTGTATCTCAGCATCACACCACTGAGCAGGGCAGAAGCTTTGGGCCCTTACTTTGAGCAGAACATGAGGTGATTCACTACACAGCGACCACAGCGCTGGGGCGGACTCTCTCCATACACTGACTGCAGGGGGTGGAGCCAGAAACACACTGCCGGCCTGTGCACCAATAAGAACTTCTCCTGCTCAACCGAACTATGTTGTGAGCAGAAGGAGGTGAAGTGTGGTTGTGGCAGTGCGGAGGGGAGGGGGCATGGCCAAACGGCCCTGCAGTCAATGAGCTGAGAATCGGGACATTAAGCCCTTGTCCCGGGACGGCGAGTCACACCCTGTGATTCGGGAAAGTCCCGCCCAAATGGGGGACAGTTGTAAGGTGTGGGTATTCCCATGTCAATGATTAGCTTGAAATATGTAGCCAAAGGTAAATAAAGATTATTATAACATTTATCGTTGTCCTAATTTTGCTTTATTTTAAAGATAGAGCAATTCTTATCTCCTGCTTGTTTACATAAGCTTCCCTTGGTTACCAACAAATTCTCTTTGCTCTAGTAGTGGCCAGAATGGTGACTCCTTGCTGTGTCTTAAAGAGGTTGTCCGGTTCTTTTGATTTATATAAATTAGCCTTACTACGGGCTGCAATGTGTTTATCTACTTTATTAATTTGTATTGTGTGTTAGGTGTGTGTTTTAAACATATATTTTTACTATTATGTGTATGGCAGAAAGTGATGATGTTCCATTTGGAACGTCGTCCTTTACTACTGTATATGCTATAGAAGAGTTGGCCGGCCCACTGACTAATGCACATGCATGCTGGTCAGGAAGCCGGCGCTGCTGTAGTGTAGCCGCCCGCAGTCCTCCCCAAACGCAGTGTCACACTATAGAGAGTGGTGTGACACAGCATGCATGGAGGGTATACGGCAGCTACGCTATAGCAGCACTGGCCTCCTCACAAGCATGCATGTGTATAGTCAGTAGGCAGGCTCTTCTATAGTGTATGCAGTAGTAAGGGATGATGTTTCGGACTTCTCCTTATTCGGATGGCATTCCTTTCTGCAATACACATAATAGTGAAAAAAATACTTTTAAAACCTAACCCTAATGCACAATAGACATTTCAGCCCGTTGTGAGCCTAATTTATGTGAAATAAAAATGGACAACCTTTTAAAAGCAAGACAGGAGCTTGCTTCTCACTCTCTGATCTTATTTTTCTCACAGCTAGGAAAAGGAGCTAGCAAAACTGTGAAACAACCAGATGGGAAAACCCTTTTAACTCCTTACCGACACAGGATGTATGGATACATCTTGGTGCCTGTATGATCCTATGTTGTGGGCTTATTCAGTAAATCTGCTGCTGCTAATTTCAGCTGACATGCTGCTAATAGCAGGGAATAGAGTCGGTTCAGATCCCGGCTGTCTAACCCTTTAGACACTGCAGTGTTTGCGACTGTGGTGTCTAAATGAATAAGAAAATAGTGCTGTACACCGTCCCTCACCCCCACAGCAAGATCGAGAGTTGCTAATCTGTTAACATGGCAACTGAAAGCATTAAGAAAGCTTTTATAGCCACCATGTATTTGTTTCTATTACTTCCTGCCCGAGGCAGTAAATAATAGAACTGTCATCTTCGAACACCCTTCTGCATTGTTTTTACAATGAAGAGGGGTACAGATGTACTGAATCTGTCAGATGCGTGTTAACATTCCAGTTTGTAGTGTCCCAGCATAACCTGACTATGAAAGCCCTTACTGGATAATTTCAGACTGTTCAGGGACACTCCCTCCTCCCCCAACTGGTAACACCCATCTGACAGATTCAGTAATACATTTCTAGAGGGAATAACAGAGGAACAGCACAATAATGAGTTATAAGAGAAGATGATCTAGAATTAGTATTTCACAGGCAACACAAGGATTTATCAAAACAGACCCATAAGGAATGGCCAAAGGTCCTCACAGGTACATCCCTTTGATTTATAAAAAAAGATCACTCTCATGCCTTTTGATTCTAACTAATGCAATGGCTTGAAATGTAATCAGTTTGCAAGTATTGTTTACAAGTTTTCCCAGTCCCTTTATACAAGCCATTATTTTCATCACGTGTGAAGCTTCAGTGATCTATATGAGTTTTAAAAGATGCTAGTTGTTCCCAGTCAGCTGTGTATGAAATTAAACAAAGGGGGACATGTTTGAACCTGGCGCCAGTTCTACCTCTGTTTTTAATAGTGTACGATCCAACAGTAAGTATGAAAGTGTCTCACAGCACTTCATATATGTGTCCCATTCTACGCCAAGACTAATCTCAGCCATGCCACTTTGGCCAGCACATACTTCTAAAACACCTGGCGTATTGCGACGCGTACAGTGCACGCCGCAATACGCCTTGTGAACATACCCTTAGAGAGTTCTAGCAATCATAAAAGCCTAATGGGGAGCTACAAAGTAGTAACTGGATTTTTGCTCTTCATTGTATAATGCTATAATTTGTTCTGATATGTGGAAAAACATACTATTAATTAAAATGATTTAATTTGAAGTTGGTTTCATGAAGCCACAATGTTTAGCTATGAAACAAACCAGGTTTTGTGTTTTCTGCATTTGCTGTGGGAGAATATCATCTAAATGTGGCGATTCCATAATTTTTGCCAGAATTGCAACATGTACTTCTCTGGAGACCTGAGTATTAGAATAGTAAGACTATGCTTTTCACGAGATATTTGCAGCACATATTCCAGTAGCAAGCTGTTATCTCATGCTTGGTAAAATTCTCAAAATTCTAAGCATAAAAACTGCTGCTCTTTTGCCTTCTGCCAGTGTGTTAATGACCCCCTGTAAATAGTTACTTCTGACTGGCCATGTGGAAAACATGGACTGATTGATCTGTGCCAGGATTAGGCAGAGAACCATTGCTTTTAGGCATAATCAGAGAACTGGAGACCGTTTTGTAACTTTATCATCTCTGCATTTTCTTATGTACAGTATGCTATATTGCTGCCCTGGTGTTGGCCTGTGCTGTGACTGTAATGATGCTGCTGCGATCACTAGTGAAACACAGGTAAGATGATTTGGGAGGCGTGAGGGTATGAGCACAACTTGTATGTAGGCAGGAGGGATTGTTTAAAATTGGAATAAAGGGTCTGCTGTTTTCCAGTAACAGCATTAGCCCCAATCACATTTTGGGACTACATCCCAAGTATGTGACGTGAAGCCTTCAAAACAATATCCTGAGGTATACTATGGTGGAGCCATTGCAGATTACACTTTTGAGACTGGCATATAAAGCAGGGGCGGAACTATTGAGGTAGCAGACATAGCAGCTGCCATGGGGCCCGGGGCCTTAGGGGACAGCAGAGAAAAATGGCAGGCTTCTTTAATTGCCAGTAACACCCTGTAGAAAATTTATTAAAAAGTCCCATAATACAAGACTTGAATGCTAGCAGTTGTACTACTTGCGATTATGGTGGAGAACATTCCATAGTATGCGGTATAATAGATGTTGAAGACTATTTTCATCTGCATACATGCGACTGCATAATTGGGTCGCTCCGGCTTGGAGCACGGCAGTACTGACAGGGGGGGTGGCGCAGGCGTACGACGTTTCGAGGGGTCCTCCCCCTTTCTTGAGAGAAAGGGGGAGGTCCCCGAAACGTCGTGACGCCCTGCGCCACGCCCGCCTGCAGGTACTGCCGTGCTCCAAGCCGGAGCGACCAGAGCTATGCGGTCGCAGACTGCAATGAAAATTACGGTCTTCACATGTATTATACCGCTTACTATGGAATGTTCTCCACCATAATCGCAAGTAGTACAACTGCTGTCATTCAAGTCTTGTATTTATGGGACTTTTTAATAAATTTTCTACATGTTTTTGCAATTTAAAGAAGCCTGCCATTTTTCTCTGCTGTTGACTGTGTTGAGGGTTGAGGAGCCCTGGCTAAGGCAGACTTGCCCTATAGCGGTCTTTGTACTTATATGAAAAGTAGCTACGTTGAAAAACCGGGGCCTTAGGGGGCCCGGCCCGTAGCATCTACTACTTCTTCTGCTGCCCAGGTAGTTCCAGCCCCTGAGCCCGGCCGGCAATGAACGTAAGTGCTGGCGGGCCCTGAGATAAGATGCTGCTGCTGCTGTCGTCGTCATCCCTCACTGTAACAGACACGGAGGGCCGCATGTATGAACCTGTTTAGGTCTAAAACTCACTTTTTTGCCCATACAGTTACTACAGTTTCATACATGTGGCCCGGAGTCTGGACAGAGCGGAAGGGGGTGGGGAGCTGCAGTACTCAGCAAGCCCCGCAAAAACAGTTAAGTGTCACTAACTGCTCTTCAGATGCTTGGGCCCCCTCTCCTTCCCCCTCCCACACCCTCTTGTCCAGTACAGACAGTGAAGATCTGGGGACAGAAGGGAAGGGAGGGGGAAGAATTAGAATTCATTCCCCAGCCTGCAAAAAAAAATGCTTACAGCTCTGCTTGTTCTCCTCCCTGTCACAGGTACAAGAAATCTGGACACAAGGTGAGGAATACATTCAAAGCAGCCAGCAATAAACAGTGTGCCTGCGCTTTAGGCTGCGTCCCCACTGCACAGGACAAATACCGTCCGGTTTGTCCTGTTTTGTGGCCCTCCCCCTTCTCCGCGATGAGCGGAGAAAAGCCCTCCCCCTTCACATTCATTTGCACATATTCTGTCCGAAAACCGGACGGAAGAATGTGCAGGTAGAATGTTTTGCGGCCGGACCTGGGCGGAAAAACCGCCGAACGGAAAACCCGTGCAGTGGGGACTGCTGCACGGGTTTTCCATAGAACCACATTGTGCTCATTTGCGGCAGGTTTTTCAGGCGGTCTGAAAAACCGCAAACCGGTTGGAAAACCGGCCGAAAACCCGTGCCGTGGGAACATGCCCTTAGGGTTTCCGACCGGTATTTGCACTGTGCCGTGTGAATGGCCCCGTTCTATGTTTTTCAGACCACGGGCAGTGTAAAAAAAGGTCTGGCGACAAATCCATGCAGTGGGGACCGCTGCACGGATTTTCCATAGAGGTCCGTTGTAAAGTTTGACAGGCGGTTTACAGACGGTTTTCAAAATCGAAAACGATCTGCAAAACCGACTGAAAAACCTGCTGTGGAGTCATGCCCTAAGAGGTCCTGATAAATGTTCGTGGTCGGGCAGGCAGGAGGGGGGCCCCATCCAAAAGTTTGCTATGGGGCCAAGGTTTCCCTAGTTATGCTCCTGATATAAAGCATATGTCGCGTAACGGTAGCGGTAGTGGATCCGCTGGACCACCGCAAGCGATGGTGAAAGCCCACACCAGGGAGCGGAGTCTAAGTAGAACCCGGCTTTCACCAGAGCCCGCCGCAAAGCGGGATGGACTTGCTGCGGTGGGAAACTACCAGGTCGCTTCCACCGTCGGGACTTGCTTGCGGTGGTAGCCAAGGGTAAGCGTGGTACAAAATCGTGAGGCTGAGTCGTAGTTGGGGACAGGCGGTAGGTCAGGCAGGCGGCAGAGATTCGTGGTTTTAGGACAGTAGCAAGGCGGTTCAGTACACAGGAATAACGAGACAAGATAATACGCTAAAAAACTTTGAGATTGTTAGTTCACATGTTTTTGATCAAAAAATGCTTAAGCCACCCACGAACTTACAACGTGTCTCATCTCGGGTGGTCCTACGCTATCTTTACCTCTCAATAGAGCCAAATTCAGGCCTCTCATTGGGTCAACAGACCCCCATTATCCAGAGAGGAAGAAATAAAAAAACACCAACCTTGCAAGCTGCACTCATATAACAGCCTGTGAAAGTGGGTGGGGTGCAGGAAACCAAAATGGAGGCATCCCTTCCTCCCGATATAGATTAAAAGCAATATACGCCAAATACAACGTATAGTTCCGCACAAAAAAACATTTCTGAAAAAGCACACTGTGATCCTGGGTGCCACTGGCAGGGTTGCGGCATATAAAATTAATATATATATATAATATATATATATAATATATATATATATATATTTATATATATATATATATATATATATATATATATATATATATATATATACACGCACACCATTACCAGTGGCACACCACTGCAAAAAGGGCAATACATTACATGGAAATCCCTAAAGAAGCATTTATGCTATCTATCATACATGAAAAAACGTTGAGATTCTTAGTTCACATGTTTTTGATCACAAAATGCTTAAGCCACCCACGAACTTACAACGTGATCTCAGGTCGGGTGGTCCTATGCTATCTTTACCTCTCAATAGAGCTAAATTCAGGCATCTCATTGGGTCAACCGATCTCCATTATCCAGAGAGAAAGAAATAAAAAAAACACCAACCTTGCAAGCTGCACTCATATAACAGCCTGTGATAATACGCTTTCTCAGTAGGCTCCAAGAGCACTAAAGATCCGGCAGAGGACTGCCAGAGGAGGAGCCATTATATAGGGTCAGCGGCCGGCAACAGCCACTTACCGGCGCGCTGGCCCTTTAAATCTGAGAAGACCGGCGCATGCGCACCCAAAGGAGTGGGGACACGCGCAACGGCCGACACAGGAGCGCATGGAGTCAGGAGCAAGGTTGAGTAAGTACCTGACCTCCAGGGGACGAGTGCGCCCATGGCCTGGCGCACGGACCGCGGGACCACTCGCTCCTGGTACCAGAGAGAGGGTTGGGGAAAGGATGCGCCCGCGGCCCGTCCCCTGGGCTGCAGCGCTGTCCGTGACATGTTGACATGAAATAAAGCAAACGTAGTGCAAGAGACCACATTTGCCCAATAGCCTCTTATGACTCCGCCTCGGCCTCAATACAGGATATCTTTTTTTAAGGCATCTCAACAGATACCAGAAATGTAGCCCTAATGTGAATAGGGCCTTACTCATTTTTAGTGGCTTGTGCTGGCATTAAAAGCATAACCCACTTTGCTTTATCAGGCAGAGATTAATACTAAGTTTTCCTCTTCTTTCAAGTTGTTAAAAATGGTGATTAGCAGTTCTTCTCCTGACAAGCTGGGTTACAACCCATATTGTAGCTGTTGTAGCTTCCTTCTTAAAATCCCCACTCCTCGGCAACTGAATGATTAAAGGGGTATTACATTTTTATTTGTTAAAGGGCTCACAACTGTATTATATTAAACTTTGGAGGAGGCTTGAAACGCATAGACATTCAGTTTGTGTTTGTCTGTGATACACTTTTGTTGATTATAATTTATTTTATTGAGACATGGAATAAAGTGTGTTTTATATGGATTCAATAACTGTATGCTGGAGAACATAACTGAACTGGATGAAGTGTCCGTTTACATACTGACTCATGAGTCCTAGCTATCATCATTATCGTGACAGCAAGTACAGAGCCGGGATTATTACACACTTATGTCAGTACATAGACCCTAGCAGTGATAACTGTGCAAGGAAGTCCTTTATTGAAAAGCAGTCTGGGAGTTGTAGGAAAGAGATGCTAGAGAACTACTGACACTGCCACAAGCAGGAAGTTTCACTTCAAAAAGTGGATCTTATGATAGATGAATAAGGAGGCAAACGAGATGAAAAGAAACACATGAAGGTAGTGTTTACTTCTCCATATAAATGCAGTTTATAGTGTTCTATGAAATATTTAAACAATACATGTATGGGACTAAGTAGATACATAACTAGGAAGATTTCCCATGAATTTTCAGGAATATGAGAAAGTTTGCCGTCAATATATGTGAGAGCTCTACTGACATCTACATTGGCTAACAATTTTTTAAAAGTACATAGTCTTTAACACTTAGGACTTACACTCACCGGCCACTTTATTGGAAACGCTGATCCAAAGATGGACTCGTTGAAACACAGGTAATGTTGTCTAGATAAAGCTTGAGTCATATACGCTGTCCAAGCTGCAGATGCATTGGTAGGCCACATGGACTGGTCAAGACAATCTCCTGATTAACCAGAGATCAGATGGGGGAGAAAGGTGCGCAGGTTTGGTGCTTCAACGCTCCGTGCATTGTTGTCTGATGCAAAGGCTAGTTGAAGTCATATTGACCAAGCTGCATGACTCCTGTATGGATCTTTTCTTAAGCCAAAACATCTAGACTAGGGGTTATCATTTTAGAATGGTTGTCCATGAAAAAGAAAACCACTCATGAGCGGCATTTCTGTTTCCTCTGGTTGTTCTGGAATTAGCATTGCTTGATCCAAGATGGTTCAACATTTTGAGATTGGTTTAAATCAACTGTCGAACTGATGTAAAAAGGCATTACATTTATCTTTTAAAGGGCTCACCCGTTTTACAAACCAGAGGCTATGAAGCAAAAGAAGTTCATTTTCTCTGTAACACTTTTAGTAATTCTTTGAGGCAGATTGGGCTACAGATCGAAGATCACAACCTGTGGTGCGGACTCATTCAACTAGAACTGATGGAAGATGTCGCTACATTCTGCCATAGTCTACATCAAATTGATCAGTAGAAGAATCTAGACGGAATAAACTTTTGGTCTGTTACAAGTCCTACTGATTTCTGTGCGGAATTTAACAAAGCGTCGGGGTAGTTGTGAGAATTTATGAGATCTACAACTGAAAGCAGGAATCTGCCTTTAAAAATGGTTCTAGTGTGATAGGGTGGAAGAGATAAAAGTAATGGGGAATGTTTTTCTTAGCAGTTTTATTGGTACCTAATTATTTCAAACACCTTTGTTGAATATATGCACTAAAATTGGAAGGTTCAGTTTTTGGAATGAAAAGTTGGTCCAACCTCTTGCATCTACATTGGCAAACTTTTTAAAAAGTACAGCTTTAAACTTGGAACTTATATTTTACTGTTGATTACATATTTTGGGAGAAAAATCGCTTGACCCATCCATGAGTACAGAAGCTAAACTTTGAACACAGGGTATATTATTTATCATAGATACCCTGTGAGTTCATTCTTCTATCCAAGCCTGCATGCTATGGTTTCACCATACTTTTTACATGTAATGTATCACATGTGTTCTAATTTCTGTTAAATGTGTTGTTTTTCTAGATGGGCGCTGCAGTCTTTGTGTGCTGGTCAGGTCTCACAGGTCTTCCTAAAGCCCCGCTCTCTTCACCCTTCTGCACCAGCACTTGCCAGTTGGATGAGTCACATTAGTTACCAAGCTGCAGTGACCTGTATAGGTAGCTTTTCTTAATATAACTTCTAGACCTAGTGTTACTCAGTGTATTAAGAATAAGGAATTGTTCATGAACACAAATATGTTTCTTGTTCCTAAAGGTCTCATCCTGCAGCATGTGGTCCTATTTCTTGTTCACCTGGTTGTTTCCTTTCTTATCATTATTCCAATTGCATATGGAAAATTCAAAATTATTCTACACATTCTGGAAAAAACTTGGTATGTATATTATATGCAGAATCATTTACATATCTGTATGTAAATGGTGGCCTTTGCAATAAGTAATGCTCCCTTAAATAACCATTTTTACGTTTTTTCCAATCCATAGCACAATATAAATGCACAAAAAAGTTCAATTATCAAAACAAAAAAAAATGAACATATAATGTGTATTTGAAGATGGCAGAATATGAGGACTGTGATCTGAACAGCATACTTAGGATGCATATTCAGTGTACGTCTACCTTTCACAGCTCAATATGCTGCCACAGAGCAAGTCTAAATTCCCCTAAAATAAAAATAAAATCTCCTTCAGCTAAAGAGGCCTCTAACGAGATGTATCTTACTTAAAGGGGTTTTCTCATCACTGGCTTTTGCAGACTTGAGCTGTTTCTGTCTGTTACAGCGTTCAGGGGCTCCTCCCAGTAGGCATGTCTTTCCTCACTAGAGACTGGTGACATCATCGTTCTGTGTGAGAAGTGAAAAGTAGAGGATGTCACAGCTCTGAAGACCTCCTGCAATGGTCAGTTCTCATGTCTGCAGAGCCATCACTTCCCTTCCAGGCTGCACAAGCTCCTTGTAACCAGAACACCTGTATTGGTGTAAACAGTTATACATACAGCCTGAAATGATGAAACAAATGTGAGAAATGCACTCTGCTCCCCCATTTATTATCAGGCAGGAGGTAGAGAGGAACAGTGTATAAGGCTGTGTTATATGGGGGGAGCAGTGTATAATGCTGTGTTATAGGAGGGGAGAGTGAATCTAGCAGCTAGAGACTCAGTAATTGCCCAAATCCTTCACATAGAGCTGGGAAATGAGCATATAGGAGCTCAGACAGCTTTTATTACTCTGCCAGCACCCAGCACAGAAAGCTGTTTCACTTTAATTTTCCACAGCTCAGAGGGGAGTAAGCACAGAGTGCAAGCAGCCAATCACAGCACAGGGGGCATGTCCATCCAGGGGGCATGTCCCAATAGGCTGAATGAAATATCAGTCAGCCAATCACAGCAAAAGGGGCGTGTAGAACACACAAATTAGCTTATATCTGCTATACTAAATGATTTAGGTAATGCAAACCAATTGCAAAAGTGCTTATTTTTACTGACTTCATCATTAGAGATATGATCTTTGGCTTTTGGTCCCAAAAACCACTCAAGACAACTGCACTGTATGGTCTAATCTAGTGAAGATCTTCGTTTTAGGAATTTGTGCTACTTTGTGGTACAGAGGAGATTGGATTGGTGCTCCCACTTTTATAGTCCAATTACTGGAAAAAAAACTCTGCTTCTAGCCCCCAACCAAGAACAAGACCCCCTTGGCCATCCGGACTTTGGGCCACCATTATTACCTTCCAGGAGTAAACCCACACACAAAAGCAACATCCATCAGTTTTGAGGCAGCTCTGTCTCCATCACAGACCTACATCTATTGGTGTTCTTGGAGCCTCCATGTGAGCCCCAGAAGGTGAACTGATGACACTCCACATTATCTTCCACTCACCATCCTCAAACTTACACATATCCTCTAATGTTCCTGAAGGCAATTCCAGCAATTTGCACTTATAATGTTTGCTCCTCGGAGCCTTTTTTATTTGCATATTTCACTGGGGACCCCCAAAACTTCCATGTTTGTAAAGAGAGAAGTCACCCTACAAACACTTTCCTATTGGTTGGCCATCAGACTAAAAAGAACTAAATTAAACTGTAGGGTCGTAGTTTTAATTGATCACTGGCAAGACATTTAAAATATAATTACCAATTAAAGTAATTTACATAAATCAAAATCTTAATAAAATGCCACTTGAAAAGAAAGGGTGCGATATTCTAACTAGATATATTAACTCTATAACACCTTATACTAGGGCACTGCCTACACAAAAAGAGGGGTAAATGTCCTGATAAGGGTGGCCCAACACCAGAACCTAGGGCTGTAATAGCCCTATAACATCCTACAAACAACTACCAATGTGTTTCCTTCTGGAATTACTCATCAGAATTCTTCAGGGGAGTAGATGAAAACTGTTAATATACACTGGTATGTGTAATTGTAGAAGTATAAACGTTCATAGGCTATATAATAAAGGCAAGCAATACAGCAATAATTTTGTCAGGGATAAATAGTAAGACTCACCCCTAAATGACAGGAGCACAAGCCATAAATACATAAGGCAGTGGCCAAATATGTGACAAAAACATCTCAACAAAATGGCGCGGATGCAAGAGAATAAGGACATTAGATTCCCTCCTAGTCCTCCATTTGAGATGGTCTATCCAGCAACTATTAGCCTCTGCTTCCAAAGACCTCAGAGATCTCTGGCCTTGCATTTTCGACCTCGAAGATTGCATAGACAGTGCTACAACTATCCTGGATTCCCATAAAAGGGAAGCTGACTAGTTTCAGGACACGATCTCCTCCATATACAAAAAGCTTGCAGATATACAAGATATATACAAGATATTGAGCTCACATGAATAATTGACACATGAGGTGCCCGGCTGGAAGCATAACAGACTTGCAATCCATTGCGACTACTTTAATTCAAGAGCTCTTCACAGCAGAGGTTGATATACTGTACATCCTGAACAAGGGCTCAGAGGGGATAGGGGCCTACCAAACCATATTATTGTTACAAGTGATAAGTTGCACTAGGGCCCTGCCAAGTGTTAAACTGTGGCTTTGACTTAACGTTATTAGTTGACAGATCTTAACAATTGGGGCAGGTCTTTGTATCTGCTAAATACTTTTTGCAGTAGGTCAACAGTGTGATTAAAGATTTTATTTATTTGTTTATAGTGCAGTCAGGGCTGTCTTAACAGCATTATGGGCCCCTGGGCAAAGCTGTGCATTGGGCCCCCAAAAAATAAACTACTCACAGTAACAAATATATACATTATCGATAACAAACTTATAACCTACAACACCGCAATATAGAGACCACAGAGTGTTCAAGCACCAGCTCAGGTATAAACTACAACACCACCATATAGAGGCCACAGAGCGGTCAGACACCAGCTAAGGAATATCCAGACTGCCATGATGACTTCTCCCCGCCGCAAACATCAAACATCTTAGACTGCTCACTTTTCCAGCACTTCCCTACTAATTCCTACCTCTGGTATGGGCACCCCCCATTAAGTAAGTTGGTAGTAATGTTGCACATCATTAAGTAGGTAGGTATCTAGACCCCAGTACGTTGGTATACAGGCCCACATTAGGCAGATATGATGCCCCCTGCAGGTAGGTTTACAGCCCTCGTAGGGATACATACAGCCTCCTGTAGGGAGATATACGGCTCCCTGTGGGTACAATTAGATATACTTCCCCCTGTAGGTATGTATACCTACCTACAGGGGGAAGTATATCTAATTGTAGATAGCCCATTGTAGGTAGAGGTAGATATATTGCCCCCTGTAGATAGGCCCCTGTAGGTAAAACGCCTCTTGCAGATAGGCCCCCTGTCTGCTACCGCCCCCTGCAGGCGAATGACCCCAGGTACGTAATATCCCCCCATGTCCATTATACAGCCACCACCAGATTATAGACCCCTTGTAGGTAATCTCTCCCATGTAGAATATATAGCTCCCTGTAGGTAATATCCCTGCCCTGTAGATTATATAGTCCCCTATAGGTAATAATCCCCCCGTACATTATATAGCCCCCTGTAGGTAATAATCCCCCTGTACATAGTAAAAAATAAAAAATATATAAAAAAAAAGTTACTTACCTCTTTGCACTCCCTGCTGGGGACCGCGCTCCAGGAGTTGGTTTCCAGCGTGAGCGCTATGACATCATCACGCCGCCTACGCCGGGACGTGGCTCCCAGGATTTCCTAGGCCGGAAGCCTACGGACTGCTGGCCTAGGAAATAGAGCGGCGCAGGAGGCGATGATGCGGCGGGTCTCGGCCTCCTGCACATCAGAGCGGTGCCACCAAATCGGACTCCCCGCCCCCCAAAATGTAAGAGACGGCCCTGAGTGCAGTAATAGTTGCACAGTGTACAAGTGACAGTGTAAGTCTGATGTGTGCAATGTGCTTATTCAAATGGGTGTCCAATATGTGTGCTGTGCTTGTCAAATTGTATGTCAAAGGTATGTGCTGTGCTTCTCTATGGTCTGCTTTGCGTTGTTTGATTTTCTTGATCTACATTCATGAGAACTATGGTTTTACATGTCATGACATAATAAAAAATGAGGTAAATACAACCCCATATGAACAATACACAACAGCGTCCACCATGTTTTTATTCAACAATAATAAAGCTAAAATAGAAAATCCACTTATAAAAACCTAAGTTCACCCCATATGTAAATAGCTTGTAGAGTAGGATGACCCTTAGTACAAGGTGACAAAATAAAAGTGGTTAATTCAAATGTCTCACCCCCTGAAGTTGTTCTACTTATGAAGAGGAGAATTTGTGTCAATTGTTTTTGCAACTGGACAGCATTTACAGGTGGCCCCTAGCAGAATCAGTGGAACTAATTCGCAATTTTTGAAAATGCAAGGGCCAACTGTAAATGCTGTCCAATTACAAAAACAATTTACACAAATTCTCCTTTTCATAAGTGGAACAACGTCAGGGGGTGAGACATTTGAATTAACCACTTTCATTTTTTTCACTTTGCGCTAAAGACCACCCTAATGTAGACCCCTGGGACCACCTCTAAATGTTATCCAAAATTTAATTTCTCATCAGGTGAAACAGCTTGAAGGGATGAGAGCTGAAAATTTTAAACTTTCATTTTTGAGGGCCACCCTATTGTAGAGCCACCTTTCACAGAAACAATGGAAATTAATTATCCATAGCCTAATGAAAAACAATATCCACGACACTTACCAACTTTAAATGTAGCTTCTTTGTTAAGTGAAGGTCATGATGTAAATACTGAAGCGTCCAATGGGTGTTTTCAGCGTTTTGATTGCATAAACCGGCTGTTGGTCTCATCTTTGTTCACATCATGACCTTCAGTCAATAAAGCTACTTTAAAGCTGGTAAGGCCATGTCCCCACGGCACGGGCTTTCGGACGGTTTGCGGTTTTTCAGACCGCCTGAAAAACCGGCCGAAAATGAGCACAATTGTGCTCTATGGAAAACCCGTGCAGCAGTCCCCACTGCACGGGTTTTCCGCCCGTCGGTTTTGTCGCCAGCGGCAAAACATTGAACATGCACTATCATGCACTGTGCTGCTCAATGGGAGTGGGGAGGACTCTTCTCCACTCATTGCGGAGAAAAATTTCAAGGATAAGACCATAAAATACTGATGGGACTTTCCTTCTGAACTAATCCTTATTTATGAGGAGTCCAAACTCACCATGCTCTACACTGAAGAAACCAACAAGTGCTTTGGATGCCATGGCCTGCTTACTGACTTGTCTCCAGACTTTTCACAATCCAATGAGCCAAAGCTAGAGTTCTGCACTGCCCCTCATCTTGTATTGATAAAACAAGAGACACTATACCAGCCTTTGAACTGTGTGACCTTGTGTGACCTTGTGTGATCCTGGCATCATCCTTTTATTTCTGACAATTTGTACTTGAGAGGAACTCTCATCCTGTCTGTTGTGTCCTTAAAATGCCTTCCTACTACATCTCTCTTTCTTTCTTTCATTAATTGTATATACACTTTACCCTATAGCCATACAGTTTGACTTATTTTTACACCCTTGAACTTTGATGCTTTCCCCAGTGCTAATCATGCGGTTAATATGCCTTCTGAACTCATTCACTATATTTTGGCCAAACCTAGCCAGTTCTTCTCAAGTTTCCATCCATCTTGCTTTCCATCAGCATTTCAGCTGTTCTATTTTTTTACCTATTCACTAAGCCTTACCCTAAATAAAGGCTTAAACGAGTTGTCTCACTACAGGCTTTCAGCCTACCTCAGTGTTTGGCAGCATAGGATTTTTGAATTAAGGAGCGTGCTTCTTGTCTGCCTCTTCTCCTCCCCCTTCCCCTCTCCCCTCAGCACACAGACAGCTCTCCTCCTCTGACTGCAGTAACTTCTATACAGCAAGGTGAGGGCGAGGGGGTTTGCTGCCAGAGTTAACCCTGTGTGTGCCTGCCTAGATCTGCTGCTCACTGCTGAATCAGCTGCACTGTGGGGCTGCTGTGACCGAGCTCTTGCTGCTCCTCTCCACAGAGTCAGGAGACGGCATGGTGATGGCTGATCTATGAGTGGCTTTCTGGCGAGAGGTCTGAGTAGCTGTGTATGCTAATAGCAGAGCAGGGGGGGATGTAAGTGTTCCTATATCCCCTGCTTAGCATACAAATCTCCACGGACATCTCAAGCAACAACAAACACAAACACTGTCCTCCCATCAGAACAGACACAGGGCAGCTGTGAAGTGTTTTACTATAATCACGATGTGTCACTAATACAGCAGAGCAGGGAGGGATATGAACCGTTCACATGCCCCCCTTATCTGTTCTATTAGTATAGTCAAAGCTCCACAGACACATCATGATTATAGTAACACACTTCACTGCTGTCACATCCTACTGACCACAGATCAGCCTCACCTCTGCTCTCCTCAATCTGTGTAGCGAGCAGGAGGGAGCAGGCACACACAGGGTTAATCCAGGCAGCACAGCTACACAGAAGCCAGAACTCTCCCCCTCCCTCCACTACAGAAGCATACTGTGAGGGAGGGGCTCTGTGCTCCAACCTGAAGTGAGAAGCAGATGAGTCACCAGCACTGACAGCCAGTGAGATAAAAATCAACAGGTCGGCTGCTATATTGATTTGAGGAGCTGATGCACTCCTACTACCAGGGATAACTCAAAATCAGTAGGACATTTGTAATGAACATGTATTGCAAAGCTGCTTGTTTTTTAAAGATCTTTTAATTAAAACCCAATCATTGTAGCGAGACAACCCCTTTAACTTTAAGAATTGTCCCTAATAAATGGGCTTTATGTTTCCACTATCCAGGTAACCCCTGGTTTCATCTTTACATTCCATTAGAGTTCCCCGGTCCACCATCATGCCATTAAAAAATTTGTGAAAGAATATGAAAGGCTTTAACTCTCCTCACAAACAAGTGGTAATTATCTTTACAGACTAATGCAAGCTTGGAAAAATGTGCTTTTAATATTCCATATGAAGCTAGGGCTGAACACAGCCACTAGAAACACACTGGGGCAGATGTATTAATACTGTCTAATGAGAGTGCAAACATCATTTAATCAATATATGATAATTCTGACACATGTTAAAGGGGTTGTCTCACTACATTGATTCATGTTACCTCAGTCTGTTTTCTTGGTTTCACTTTGAATTCAGGGGCGTGTTTACTGCCTTCTACTAGGCTGCAGTAGAAGCCAGGTCTGTAGCTATAGCAACCAGTGCTGGCAGCCTATCAGGAGAGATCAAACAGGTCTGTAGCTATAGTGACCTGAGGAGCTGATGCAGCCCATACAAGAGGGGATAACTAGGAATAGGTAGGAAATGGTTGCAAAGTGATTTCTTTTTGCAAGATCTTTAACATAAAAAGCAATCCTTGTAGTGAGACAACCCCTATAAGATACTCCTGTCTTACTTACCACTGTTTATTATTTGGCTTAGTTTGTGTTGACAATTGCCCTTACCACAAACCCACACTCTTTCAATGAAGCTACATCCTTTTTATCAGATGCAGCCTCAAAGTGTTTCAAAATTGCCTAAACACAAAATAAATTTGGTGTAAAACATGTGTGCAAGAGCTCTGGTTTAATTGACATAGTAAATATGCCCTTTTTTATCAACTCTCACATATATATATGCAAATTTATGTGGCTGTTGCATAACAACATTTTTATGAAAAACACAAAACAAAAAAACACAAAGAAAACAAACAAGAAAAAAAGAAAACACAAGTGCTCCCTAGTGCAAAACTCACAACTTTACAGTAGGTGTCTTCATTTCCATCAGCATACTCACCTTAGGTTGTGCCTTCTGAGTTTGCACAACAACCTATGTCTGCGCAGGGTGTCGTAATCATGACACAGTTCTTCCCCGTTTTCCATGGGGGGGGGGGGGGTGTGTTCAATGAAGATCAATACCGAAGGAACCATAACTTCTTTCAGTTAAGCTCAAACTAGATCAAATTACCATGGACAAAGAGCGCTGACACCCATTAGAAAGTAAGAAAATAAGTTGAATTAGTAAGAAAAATGTAAATGCATTTTTTTTTATTTTCTAACTACACCATAATTGGACTAATAACATTTTTAGTTCTAGAACTCCTGGAAAGACATGCAATCATGATTCTCCTATTGATTCTGACCTGCATTTATTCAACTCACTATTGGAATATATTTATATGATATAGATCTATATGTAGGAACCAACATGTTTTACTGTTAAACACATTAATGATTTAAGAGTTACATAGAGGAAACTATACTGGGACTGTTTAGTTAAAAGCATGTAATAACTCATGTAACTTTGTTTTTTTTGTACTTCAGGCCATTCTGGTTACTTTTGTTCCTGGTCACAGTACTTCAGCACCTTTGTACACGTTTCATCTTCTCTCAAGGAAGTCCCCGGCAGACTACTAACAGGTAATACATTAGCTGTACAGCTCTTCAGTATATGTTGCTGCTATTTAAAAGTATAAATGGCTTCTGTGATTTGTTGCCTGGGTGCATGTTTTCTTTTGCCTAGAAACTAAAGAACTCGTGCATATAATTGCTTCAATCTATAGCTGAAAACTGGTTTTCAAGAGAAAATATAGATTTTCTTTAGTGATATGGACATGCAGTGCATACAAATTGAAGACTGATGGAGGATAAATGGGAAAAAGAGAAACAAGTTTCTCTTCCCTGTCTGTGTTCTGACAGTTTTCTCTACAAATATAGTCGTGTGCACAATCCTGCATCTTTCCATTGACATCAATCTTCTGCATGAGAGAAAACATTTCTCCATCACTCAATTATTATCATCCATTGCCTTTAATTTTGTTTTTAAATTCTTTAAAAGGGTTTTAGCATGAAAAGTAAAATTGATGTGGGAAGCTTACAAATTGAGTAATAAACATTTTCACCATTCATCATTAATAACAGTTCTATACCATTTTGTTTTAGCTGCTACCTTAGTGATCCATAGTGTACAGCTCGTCTCTAGCTTGGCTTGGCTCGTCCAACTTGAGTCCAGGCCGCACATGGTCAAACGTCACCTCTCGCTTTCAGGCAGCTATTGTCAGTCTCTTCCCTGCCTAGTACACTCACTACACAGGTGCTGTCATTCTACTCCCATCCTCTGTACTCCTTGGTAAAAAAAAATCTTGACATGCTCCATCACATGAAATTATTAAGATATTCTACCATAGGAGCATTGTTAGGTTTACACCATGTTTAGGTTTATTTAAAAGGGTCTGCTAAAAGTATGCCCTCAATATACTCTACCAAATACACGAAAAAGTGGTATAAATCCTAGGATAAGATAAAACTTAACTTTTAATAAAATCTGATAAAAAGACACTACACCAAATTCTAATCTATAACACAAAAAATACATATATACTATCCCTAGGACTACCTATCAAAAGTTGGGGTAATCGCCCTGATAAGGGCGTCCCCAGCCCGTACCTAAACTAGCAACACCCTATACTTACTAATGGCTATATTATAACACTAATACTATGACAAAACAAACATAACATAGTATAACATGTACACATATATATTCCCGATGTACATATAATCAATCTAATTCCTTATTCCAATGCGTTTCCCCCCATAATTACTGGGGTTCATCAGGGAACATGGGATAATGTATACAGAAAAAGATAATGATAATCACAAAAAAAGATAATATAGACTCACTGCCCTTTATAGCGGCGATAAGGAGATGCAACTGATGATGAACTGGAGTCCCGAAATACTAAGTATGCTGTTTTTCTTAAAAACCAACCCACTGCAAAAATTGTGCTTAGAACGTAGGATATTATACAGCCATATTATTTATTTCTTTGTTTTGGAAAGGGTGAATTAATTTTACTACACAGCTGAGTCACATTATTATGACCACCAGCTAATACCCAGAGTAAGTGTCTAGGATTGACTCAATAGGTTGTCACAGGTATCTGGAGCCATGCTGATTGCAGTGTATACTACAACTGCCAGAGGGTGTGTGAGGGAGGATTCATAGAGAAAACACAATAATTGAGGTGGTCCCACAGATGCTCAATGAAGGATATGTGTGCAGACCTATAGCATACCTTATATACCCAACAAGCCAGCTCATGAAACATGACTTCCTTCATGGGCTATGCACTGCCAATGTTGAAAGTAGGAAGTGGTCATTGTAATTAGAGATGGGCGAATTTCTCAAAAATTCGATTCGGTCACTTCGCCGAATTTTCCGACAAAATTTGTTTCGGTCCGAATTACTTCGGCTCGAATCGCGTTAAAAAACAGCTATTTCCAGGCTGCACAGAGCCTGCAGGGTGCTGTAGAACATTGTGCCATGCTTAAATATGCAGAGGGAGCTTGGTTTGGTTTTCATACAATATTGTGTTTTAGTATGACACGCAGATTACTGCCGTCACTCTTAGAAACGCTTCACTATAAAATTCCCTGGGCACTTAAGAGGGCAAAACTGACCAAAAAACTCAAGTGGGAATGTAGCCTGATAAAGTCATGCCAGCGAAAGCTGGAAAAACACAAGCTGAGAGCTCAGGTGGCAACATTAGTGACAGAGTGTGGAGGTGACGGCAGCAGCCACAGCAGCATGAGGTCAGGCAGTGGTACAATGACATTCTAGAGGTGGCAAAACACGAGGAAGCCACAGAGTGGCACAATGACTGATAGCGGAGGTCACGGCGGCAGCAGTATGAGGTCAGGCAGTGGTACAATGACATTCTGGAGGCAGCAAAACAGTATTAGGCCACAGAGTGGCACAATGACACAGTGTGGAGGTCACGGCGGCAGCAGTATGAGATCAGGCAGTGGCACAATGACATTCTGGTGGTGGCAAAAACAGTACTAGGCCACAGAGTGGCACAATGACACAGTGTGGAGGTCACGGCAGCAGCAGCATGAGGTCAGGCAGTGGCACTGACATTCTGGAGGTGGCAAAACAGGAGTAGGCCACAGAGTGGCACAATGACACAGTGTGGAGGGCACGACAGCAGCAGCAGCATGAGGTCAGACAGTGGCACAATGACATTCTGGAGGTGGCCAATAACAGGAGTAGGCCACAGAGTGGCACAATGACACAGTGTGGAGGTCACGGCAGCAGCAGCATGAGGTCAGGCAGTGGCACAATGACATTCTGGAGGTGGCTAAAACAGGAGTAGGCCACAGAGTGGCACAATGACAGACAGTGGAGGTCACTGGTTCAGCAGCAGCATGAGGTCAGGCAGTGGCACAATGACATTCTGGAGGTGGCAAACAGTAGTAGGCCACAGAGTGGCACAATGACACAGTGTGGAGGTCACGACAGCAGACACAGCAGCAGCATGAGGTCAGGCAGTGGCACAATGACATTCTGGAGGTGGCAAAAACAGGAGTAGGCCACAGAGTGGCACAATGACACAGTGTGGAGGTCACGGCAGCAGCAGCATGAGGTCAGGCAGTGGCACAATGACATTCTGGTGGTGGCAAAACAGTAGTAGGCCACAGAGTGGCACAATGACACAGTGTGGAGGGCATGGCAGCAGTAGCATGAGGTCAGACAGTGGCACAATGACAAAGTGTTGAGGGCGCAGAAGCAGCATGAGGTCAGGCAGTGGCACAATGACATTCTGGAGGTGGCAAAAATAGGAGTAGGCCACAGAGTGGCACAATGACAAAGTGTGTAGGTCACGACAGCAGCCACAACAGCAGCATGTGGACAGACAGTGGCACAATGACATTGTGGAGGTGGCAAAACAGTAGTAGGCCACAGTGTGGCACAATAAACACAGTGTGGAGGTCCCAACAGCAGCAGCATGAGGTGAGACAGTGGCACAATGACATTCGGGAGGTGGATTAAACAGGAGTAGGCCACAGAGTGGCACAATGACACAGTGTGGAGAGCAGGGACAGCAGCAGCAGTATGAGGTCAGACAGTGGCACAATGACATTATGGAGGTGGTTTAAAACAGGAGTAGGTTCACAGAGTGGCACAATGACAGAGAGTGGAGGTCAGGGGTACCCACAGCATGAGTCAGACAGTGGCACAATGACTTCTGGAGGTGCAAAACAGTAGTACGCCACAGAGTGGCACAATGACACAGTGTGGAGGTCACGACACCCGACACAGCAGCAGCATGAGGTCAGGCAGTGGCACAATGACATTCTGGAGGTGGCAAAAACAGGAGTAGGCCCCAGATTGGCACAATGACACAGTGTGGAGGTCACGGAGCAGCAGCATGAGGTCAGGCAGTGGCACAATGACATTCTGAAGGTGGCAAAACAGTAGTACCCACAGAGTGGCCCCAATGACACAGTGTGGAGGTCACGGCACACACAGAGGGGTCAGGCAGTGGCACAATGACATTCTGGAGGTGGCTAAAACAGGAGTAGGCCACAGAGTGGCACAATGACAGAGAGTGGAGATCACGGTAGCAGCAGCATGAGGTCAGGCAGTGGCACAATGACATTCTGGAGGTGGAAATACAGTAGTAGGCCACAGAGTGGCACAATGACACAGTGTGGAGGGCACAGCAGCAATAGCATAAGGTCATACAGTGGCACAATTACACATTGTGTAGGGCACAGCAGCAGCACATGGGGAAAAAGGCCAGTGCCCGGAGGGGGGGGTCGGGGGCCCCCACGGGGGAGTTGATTTGGGGGCCCACCCTACTGTAAATGAAAATTTTAAACCGGCCTCCAAAATAATCGCGCCCTTTTTACCCACATAAACAGTGTGCAAACAGAACTGTTTTGTGTGGGAACAAAGCTAAAAAAGTCACACATATGTTACAGTCTAACAAAACATAGACAAGGGATAAGTAGCCCTTTCCTTTATCCCCCCCCCCCACATACAATTCCCCCCCCACCCACATAAAAATATCCCCCTCCCCCCCAAATAAAATATCCCCCACCATTTTTCCCCTTTGGGTCACAAAACCTCACCACCTTCTAAAATAAACACCAGCAAGAAAGAAAAAAGCTAACTCCTATCACAGGGTCAATCAGGGACCACATTACGCTGGCATTAAAACGGGGGCCGATTTAAAACCCAAAAACCCCCCGCCATATAGAGGTTTCCCAAAACCCAGCTCAGGTTTTTAAACCCCAACAACACCACCATATAGATACCACATAGGGGGTCAGACACCAGCTCAGGTAAAACCTACACCACCACCCCTATAAGACCACATAGAGGGCAACACCACTCAGGTATAACCTACACCAAACCCCCATATAGAGACCACATAAGGGCAAAACACCACTTTAGGTATACCTACCCACCAAAACCCTATAAGAAAAAACCCTAGAGGGCAAAAAACCACTCAAAGGGCACATCAAATTTCAGTAAATACAGCAATGACTAATATAGAATAAAAAACAGGACTCACCAAGACGTTTTATCTGAAAGAGTCTTCCCCTTTTCTGAGTCCCTTCTTTTTTTCCCTTTTTTTTCCGCATCAGTTCCGCACATATGATACTTGTCCCGGCCACACTCATCCCCGCAGAAAATTTCAAAACCCCAATACTTAGAATTCCCAATTTTCCGGGACCCTCTTTTTTCTATTCCCCCCTTTTGTAAAAAAACTTCCCAGGGGGGGAAGGCGGGTTAAAAAGGGCCTAACTTTTGAGGGCCAAAATCCTAAGGGGGTTTGGGGGGGGGGAGAGGGCTAAAAACCCCCTGGGGATAATGCCCACAAAATTTGGGGTGCTGCCCTCTCAATTAAAAATACCCCGGGAGGTAGAAAAAGACCCCAGGTAGGCAAATAGGCAAGGCCCCATCCCGTAGGGAGGGGGTTTCTCCCAGTTTTGGTAAGCAAGGTATTAGGGCCCCTTTATAAAAGGCCCGGCAAGGGAAATTTTTGGGGCCCCCTTTAGGGGATATACAGGGGAGTTTGGGCCCCCCCATTAATTATTTTTACAGGGAGTTTAAGGGCCCCTTAGGATTTTCAGGCAGTTAGGGGTCCCCCTTTTTGGTAGTATACAGGTTTTAAAGGGGGCCTTTTTTGCCCATGTGCGGAAGTCAGGGCCCCCCCTTTTTCTACTTTTGTAGGGAGTCAGGGCCCCCCTTTTTTATTTTGGGGTTTCCAGGTCCCCCCCCTTTTAACAGGGCCCCCCCCCCGTAGGTAGTCCCAAAACGTCCCCTTTTTTAGCCAGGGCCCCTTGTAGTCAGGCCCCCCTTAGGTAGCCAGGGGCCCCCCTGTAGGGAGCCAGGGGCCCCCCCTTTTTAGCAGGGGCCCCCCCGTAGGGAGCCCGGGCCCCCCCTTTTTATCCCGGACCCCCCTTTTTTAGTCCCGGGCCCCCCCTTTTGGGAGCCAGGGCCCCCTTTGTAGCCAGGGAAAACCCCCCTTTTTAGCCATGACCCCGGGTTTAGGGCCCCTTTTTTTTAGTAGGGGCCCCCCCCTTTGCCGGGGCCCCCCCCGAAACCAGGAAACCCCACTTGTAGTCAGGGGCCCCCCCTTTATTTGCCAGGGGGCCCCCCCTTTTAGTCAGGGCCCCCCCCTTTTTGCCAGGGGCCCCCCCCTTTTTACCAGAACCCCCCCTTTAAAAAGCCAGGGACCCCCCTTTTTTTAGCCAGGGGCCACCTATATGAAAGGGGCCCCTTTTAGCCCCGGGGCCCCCCTTTAGCCATGGACCACCTTTTAAATTCCCGGGCCCCCCTTTATCAGGGCCCCCCCTTTTGCAGGACCCCCTTTTAGCCCCGGGGCCACCTTTGTCAGGCCCCCCCCTTTTAGCCCCGGCCCCCCCCCTTGGGAGCCAGGGGCCCCCCTTTTTAGCCAGGGCCCCCCTTGTAGCCCCGGGGCCCCACCTTGTTAAGCCAGAAAACCCCCCCTTTAAAGTTTTTACCCCCCTTTGTAGCCCAAAGGGACCCCTTTAATTCCCAAGGGCCCCCCCCTTCGGGAAGCCAGGGGACCCCCCAAACCCCCCTTTTGTCACCCCCCCTGTAAAACCAGGGACCACCTTTAGTCAGGGCCCCCCTTTAAACCCAAGGGGGCCCCTTTTAAAACCCCCGGGGGCCCCCTTTAACCAGGGCCCTTGTAGCCAGGGCCCCCCTTGTAGCCAGGACCCACCTTGTACCCCCCCGGGCACCCCCTTTAGTCAGGGCCCCCTTGTTTGCCAGGGGCTACCTTTTTGTCAGGGCCCCCCTTTAAGGCCCGGGCCCACCTTTAAAAAAAGGCCCCCCCCCCCTTAGGGCCAGGCCCCCCCTTGGAGGGGCCAGGGAACCCCCCTTTTTGTTTTACCCCCCTTTAACCAGGGCCCCCCCCCTTTGTAGCCCGGGGCCCCCCCAAACCCAAGGAAACCCCCTTTACCCCCGGGCCCCCCCTTTAGTCCCCGGGCCCTCCCTTTGGGGGCCAAAGGAGGGGCCCCCCCCGGGGAGGGGGGCCAAAGGGCCCCCCCCCTTTTAAAACCCGGGCCCCCCCCCCCTTTTACCAGGGGCCCCCCCCCCCCCCCCAAACCCCCCCTTTTAGCCAGGGGCCCCTTTAAATCAGGGCCCCCCATTTTCCCCCCCCCTTTTTTGCCCCAAAAGGGACCAAACCCCGGGGGTACCCGGGGGCCCCCTTTCCCCCCAAACCCCCTTTAAGGGGTCCGGCCCCCCCCTTTAAAAAAAAGGGCCCCCCCGGGAAGCCCCCCCCCCCCCTTTTGGGAAGCCTGGGCCCACCCCCCTTGGGTTTAAACCCCCCGGGACCCCCCCCCCCCTTGTAGCCAGGGCCCCCCTTGGGAAACCCCAAAACCCCCCTTGTAGCCAGGGCCCCCCCCCCTTTTAAGGGAATTAAAAAAAAAAAAAACAAAAAACAAACCAGCCACTTACCTGGGTCGGGCTCCTGCTCCCGGGCCACCGGGTTTCCCTAATTGCCGCCCTTCATAAGGGGGGCGCGGTGAAGTGACCCACACCCACGCCCCCGCCCCCCCACGTCACCCCGGGAGGGGCCGGGGCCCCCGGGGGCCCGAAGGGCCCAAAAGCCTTCAGCCTGCCGGGGGGATCAGCGGAGAAACACGCAAAAGGGGACGTGCTCCCTACACCCCGGGGCAAACCCCGGGGGTCGGGGGGCATTATCCCCTGATACCGGGCCGGTCTCTGGACGCTCGGGGGCCCCGGTCCCGGGCGTCCAGTGACCGGGTGCGCGGCCCGGGGCCCCCGGGGGCGACGGCACTGCCTCGGGCCCCCGGGCCCCGCCTTTGGGGGGCCCACCGGGGGGTTCCCCGGTCCCCCCCGGGAGCCCCTTTCCCAGCCTGGGTTTAGGGAGTGGCACAATGACATTCTGGAGGTGGGGAAAAAAACAGGGGTACCCCGAGAGTGGCCCCAAAAGACAGAGAGGTGGAGGTCACAGCAGCACACCCGCATAGAGACAAACGAGCAACAATGACAGTGTGGAAGGCACGCAAGCTAGCAGCATTTGAGTGTCAGGCAGTGGCACAAGTACCACAGTGTGGAGGGCACGGCAGCAGCAGCATGAGGTCAACAGTGCACAATGACACAGTGTGGAGGCACAGCAGCAGCAGCATGGAGGTGAGGGCAGTGGCACAATGCGATTTCTGAGGAGTGCACAAAAACGGAGTTGCCACAGAGTGGCACAATGACAAGTGTGGGGTGTCCAACGGCACCCAGCAACAGGCAGCAGCAGCATGAGGTCATAAATGGGCACAATGACAGATTGTGAGGTGGGTGGCAATAACCATCCTGGTAAAAAGATGGTTGGTGAGCGAGATGGAGAAACTGTCAGCAAAATGTGGCATCAGCGGTGTGGCGGCAGTCAGAATAGTGCTGAGGCAGTAGTTTGAACCCAGACTCATTCTCACAGTTTGTTGAAGGCCATCATGGCTGCTGTAGCCCTGAAGCCCCTTTAAAAAGGCATTGTGTGGTGGAAATCCTGGCCGATCCACGCCTGATTCATCTTGATATAGTCAGACTCGTCTCCACATTTCCCGTGACAAGCGGGTTCTCCTTGGGGAACGATGGCCCCTGCCGCACTGACACCCGCTCAGATGCCACACTACTGCCGTGCAGACATTTCTCCACTGAAAACTCGTGCAATTGCGGCACACATACAGTTTGGCTGCCCAGTAGTCCCAGCGGATCTTCTAAATACAGGGGTGGCAAGAGTTGCTTGTCCAAGTATCTCACATCTGTTGGTTCAGGGACTGCTCCAGTCCTGCTGCTGCTGGCGACTACCCTCCTCACTAGACGGTGAAGGAAGCTGCTCATCAGTGACTCCAGACTTAGGTTCGGCTGATGGAGCGGTCTAGCTCCTAACCACCCCCCCCAACCTTCCCCAGCAGCCCGGTCATAGTACGGAGCGCTGAGGAACCCCCCGTCAAACCGTCAGAGAGGGACGATGCCGTAACATAGGCAAGCGGCCAACGGACTACGGAGGAGTTCCCGATATATTTGGGAAAAAGCTCCAATTTTGGACCGGTAGCGATGGTCCAATAGGGTGGAGAGCCAGAATCATCCCTCTGCCAGGTTGCTGACTATTCGGCACTGTCACTAGCAGGCAAATCAGCATGCGATGCGGGCCAACAGACAAGTGACTACGAGGGGCTTCGCTGCCCTCCATCTCCACTGTCTACTGCCGACTTGCTTGCGGGTCATGCTGCCATCATCTTCCTCATCTCCATCATCGTCTCCAGCTGCTCTGCTCCTCCCGCTCTTGTCACCTTGGTAGAAAATCCCACTCATTTCACCAACAAATGCATCGCTCCAATTCCATCCTCTCCTCCTCCATATCTCCACCCCTGACTCATGTGGCCACGCGTAGATGTAGTCGCCCACGTCTTCCAGTCCCTGCCCAGACAGATTTTTCAGCATCTTTCGAACATGAAGCAGGGGAATAAACTTTATTCATCCTTTTAGCCCAAACCCGACTGACAAAAAACTTTGCCCCCTCAAATGGGCCTCAACAAAGGGCGGGGTGTCCCGAAAGAGTTTTTCCACTGGCTGACATCAAATTTAAACAAAAGGGGAATACTCCGGGTCCCCGGGTTTTTTTAAAAAATTCTTTAATTTGGGCCTTTTCCTTGTTCATACATTTGGGGTCCAAATGTGCGGGCGGGAATTCAAAGGGGTAAAAAACATTGCATATCGGATTTGGGGTTTTGGGGGAGGCGGTTCGCCATTTGCAACTCGAGGAGGGTGTCCCCGGCTTTGTGGGAATGGATGAAAGTGCAAGCACAGTTTCCGGGCCTTTTTCAGAATTTTTCTGAAATTGGGGGAAGACTTCGGGCCCCTTTTTCAAAAACCAGATTGAAACACAGGGCCCCCTGGGGGCGAAATGGACCATCCCTCCTGGGTTGCAGCGCGGACACAATGTTACCCCCTTTGCCCCGTCACCTTTGGTTTCCCCCTTTTTGCGTTGGCGCGGAAAACCACACATGATTTCTTCCCTGCAGACCGGGCCAGTTCCCCCCTTGTGATTTTCGTTCGCCGGGCAAAGCCGGGTGTAAAAAATGCGTGACACTCCCTGTGCCCTACACATGTTGGTTGATGGAGCAACTTGGGAGGCTGAAGGGTTTGGGGTGGGGGAGGAGGAGGGGGCCCAGAAAATTTTGGCGCGGGACCGCTTTTTGCAACGGGGAAAGGGAAAAAGAAACATCTCCTGTCCAAGTTTTTGGGTGTGCCGGCAGAAAGCACATTCCCCCGGGGGCCCGAAAAGGGACAGGGTACGGCCCTGCCGAAGTTAAAACTCCAGCCCGTCCGGGGCTCCCCCGTGAAAACCGGGAAAACAAACCGATAACCAAAGGGCCCTGGCCCCACCTTCTGTTTCAAACCTATTTTTTAAAGTGTTTGGTACTCCTTTTTTGGGAAAAAAAATTTACGGTTTTAAAAATCTCCCATCTGGCTCGGCACAAGCCATTAGTTTCTGAAAGGGTGCAGGTCCCCCATTTGGAAAGGGGGGGACTGCAGTACCAAAAACTTGGACGGAGCAGGGCACTGCTGCCCTTAGGAGGGTTTTGGGACGCATACTGTTGTCTCTTTGCAATCACCTACTGAATGACTCGGGCCCGCCATGAGTGCAGATCCCGGAAACTTTGGGCCGGGGAATAAATGTCAAAAGAAACGCTCCCTTCTGAAAGGGGTTTGGGGGACCCTTGACGGGCTGAATGGCATGCTTTGCCAGGGGGGTGTTTGCTGCGCTGGGGCCCGGCGGGATGGACCCCCACATTGAGCCACGTTTTTTTCCCCAGGCCCCCGGGGAATGGTAAAGTGCATGTTTTGCCCGCGGGGCCGGGGTCCCAAATTGTTAGCCCCCCGGGGGTTACTTCCCTGACAATGATAAAGCCCGGGGGCCCTCACCCCGGGCTCCCAATGGGCGGTCCTTTTTTCATCATCTTTTTCGGTTTCAATCTTCACTGTTTCTCCTAAAACCCCGGGTCTTGGTATGCAGAAGGCTAAACCCCCTCAAAAACATGTTTCTCCCATCCCCAATTTCTAACATCTATACTTTCCCCTACTGCAAGAAACGGGGGATTTTGGGCCCCTTTTTTTTCGCTCCCAAAAGTAGCGGGTAAATGCCCTCCTAAATTGTTCATCCCGTTTAATAGGGCG